>CAXKVX010001196.1:0-25138 GCA_964058865.1 Eleocharis quinqueflora | reverse complement strand
TTAAAGAAAACATCACAAAGCATCTTATCATACTACGAGAAGTGTTTCAGATCCGATTACTTCATTTAAGTGTTGTAACCATTCACTAAAACACCACAATGAAGCATAGAATGCTACTCTATGTGCTTTATGTCCGAATACTTAATTTATGAGTGATTCTGATCTGAGTATTTCATTTAAGTGTCGTAACCATTAAAGAAAACACGACAAAGCATCTCATCCTACTACGAGAAGTGTTTCAAATGCGATTACTTCGTTTATGGGTGGTAATAATTCAAAAAAAATACCACAAAGCATCATATCTTACTACGAGAGAGTTTCTTCTCGAGTATTTCATTTAAGTGTTGGAACCATTCACTAAAACTCTACGAAGAAGCATAGTAAACTATGAGAAGTGTTTCTGATATGAGTATTTCATTTAAGGGTATCCTACTACGAGAAGTGTTTCAGATCCGATTACTTCATTTAAGTGTTGTAACCATTCACTAAAAGACCACAATGAAGCATAGAATACTACTATATGTGTTTCATGTCCGAGTACTTAATTTATGAGTAATTCTAATCAGAGTACTTCCTTTATGTGTCGTAACCATTAAAGAAAACACGACAAAGCATCTTATCCTACTACGAGAAGTGTTTCAGATCCGATTACTTCATTTATGGATAGTAACCATTCCAAAAAACACCACAAAACATCTTATGCTTCTATTAGAATTGATTATGATCCGAGTAGTTCATTCATGGGTGGTAACCAATAAGAAAACACGACAAGCATCTTGTCCTACTATGAGAATTCGATTAATTCATTTATGAGTGGTAATCGTTCTAGAAAACATCACAAAGCATCTTATTCTACTGTGAGAAGTGTTTCTGATCAGAGTACTTCATTTATGAGTGGTTACCTTTCAAGTAAATTCCACAAAGCATCATATCATACTACGAGAGAGTTTCTTCTCGAGTACTTCATTTAAGTGTTGGAACCATTCACTAAAACTCTAGGAAGAAGCATAGTATACTACTCTTTATGCTTCATGTTCGAGTACTTAATTTACGTGTGATTCAGATCTAAAAATTTCATTTAAGGGTGGTAACCATTAAAGAAAACATCACAAAGCATCTTATCATACTACGAGAAGTGTTTCAGATCCGATTACTTCATTTAAGTGATGTAACCATTCACTAAAACACCCCAATGAAGAATAGAATGCTACTCTATGTGCTTTATGTCCGAGTACTTAATTTATGAGTGATTCTGATCTGAGTTTTTCATTTAAGTGTCGTAACCATTAAAGAAAACACGACAAAGCATCTCATCCTACTACGAGAAGTGTTTCAGATCCGATTACTTCGTTTATGGGTGTTAATCATTCCAAAAAACACCACAAAACATCTTATGCTTCTATGAGAAGTGATTATGATCCGAGTAGTTCATTCATGGGTGGTAACCAATAAAGAAAACACGACAAGCATCTTGTCCTACTATGAGAATCCGATTACTTCATTTATGAGTGGTAATCGTTCTAGAAAACATCACAAAGCATCTTATTCTTCTGTGAGAAGTGTTTCTGATCAGAGTACTTCATTTATGAGTGGTTACCTTTCAAGTAAATTCCACAAAGCATCATATCTTACTACGAGAGAGTTTCTTCTCGAGTACTTTATTTAACTGTTGGAACCATTCACTAAAACTCTAGGAAGAAGCAGAGTATACTACTCTATATGCTTCATGTTCGAGTACTTAATTTACGTGTGATTCAGATCTTAGTATTTCATTTAAGGGTGGTAACCATTAAAGAAAACATCACAAAGCATCTTATCATACTACGAGAAGTGTTTCAGATCCGATTACTTCATTTAAGTGTTGTAACCATTCACTAAAACACCACAATGAAGCATAGAATGCTACTCTATGTGCTTTATGTCCGAATACTTAATTTATGAGTGATTCTGATCTGAGTATTTCATTTAAGTGTCGTAACCATTAAAGAAAACACGACAAAGCATCTCATCCTACTACGAGAAGTGTTTCAAATGCGATTACTTCGTTTATGTGTGGTAATCATTCCAAAAAAAATACCACAAAGCATCATATCTTACTACGAGAGAGTTTCTTCTCGAGTACTTCATTTAAGTGTTGTAACCATTCACTAAAACTCTACGAAGAAGCATAGTATACTATGAGAAGTGTTTCTGATATGAGTATTTCATTTAAGGGTATCCTACTACGAGAAGTGTTTCAGATCCGATTACTTCATTTAAGAGTTGTAACCATTCACTAAAAGACCACAATGAAGCATAAAATACTACTATATGTGCTTCATTTCCAAGTACTTAATTTATGAGTAATTCTAATCAGAGTACTTCATTTATGTGTCGTAACCATTAAAGAAAACACGACAAAGCATCTTATCCTACTACGAGAAGTGTTTCAGATCCGATTACTTCATTTATGGATGGTAACCATTCCAAAAAACACCACAAAACATCTTATGCTTCTATGAGAAGTGATTATGATCCGAGTAGTTCATTCATGGATGGTAACCAATAAAGAAAACACGACAAACATCTTGTCCTACTATGAGAATCCGATTACTTCATTTATGAGTGGTAATCGTTTTAGAAAACATCACAAAGCATCTTATTCTTCTGTGAGAAGTGTTTCTGATCAGAGTACTTCATTTATGAGTGGTTACCTTTCAAGTAAATTCCACAAAGCATCATATCTTACTACGAGAGAGTTTCTTCACGAGTACTTCATTTAACTATTGGAACCATTCACTAAAACTCTAGGAAGAAGCAGAGTATACTACTCTATATGCTTCATGTTCGAGTACTTAATTTACGTGTGATTCAGATCTGAGTATTTCATTTAAGGGTGGTAACCATTAAAGAAAACATCACAAAGCATCTTATCATACTACGAGAAGTGTTTCAGATCCGATTACTCCATTTATGGATGGTAACCATTCCAAAAAACACCACAAAACATCTTATGCTTCTATGAGAAGTGATTATGATCCGAGTAGTTCATTCATGGGTGGTAACCAATAAAGAAAACACGACAAGCATCTTGTCCTACTATGAGAATTCGATTACTTCATTTATGAGTGGTAATCGTTCTAGAAAACATCACAAAGCATCTTATTCTTCTGTGAGAAGTGTTTCTGATCAGAGTACTTCATTTATGAGTGGTTACCTTTCAAGTAAATTCCACAAAGCATCATATCTTACTACGAGAGAGTTTCTTCTCGAGTACTTCATTTAACTGTTGGAACCATTCACTAAAACTCTAGGAAGAAGCAGAGTATACTACTCTATATGCTTCATGTTCGAGTACTTAATTTACGTGTGATTCAGATCTTAGTATTTCACTTAAGGGTGGTAACCATTAAAGAAAACATCACAAAGCATCTTATCATACTACGAGAAGTGTTTCAGATCCGATTACTTCATTTAAGTGTTGTAACCATTCACTAAAACACCACAATGAAGCATAGAATGCTACTCTATGTGCTTTATGTCCGAATACTTAATTTATGAGTGATTCTGATCTGAGTATTTCATTTAAGTGTCGTAACCATTAAAGAAAACACGACAAAGCATCTCATCCTACTACGAGAAGTGTTTCAAATGCGATTACTTCGTTTATGGGTGGTAATAATTCAAAAAAATACCACAAAGCATCATATCTTACTACGAGAGAGTTTCTTCTCGAGTATTTCATTTAAGTGTTGGAACCATTCACTAAAACTCTACGAAGAAGCATAGTAAACTATGAGAAGTGTTTCTGATATGAGTATTTCATTTAAGGGTATCCTACTACGAGAAGTGTTTCAGATCCGATTACTTCATTTAAGTGTTGTAACCATTCACTAAAAGACCACAATGAAGCATAGAATACTACTATATGTGCTTCATGTCCGAGTACTTAATTTATGAGTAATTCTAATCAGAGTACTTCCTTTATGTGTCGTAACCATTAAAGAAAACACGACAAAGCATCTTATCCTACTACGAGAAGTGTTTCAGATCCGATTACTTCATTTATGGATAGTAACCATTCCAAAAAACACCACAAAACATCTTATGCTTCTATTAGAATTGATTATGATCCGAGTAGTTCATTCATGGGTGGTAACCAATAAGAAAACACGACAAGCATCTTGTCCTACTATGAGAATCCGATTACTTCATTTATGAGTGGTAATCGTTCTAGAAAACATCACAAAGCATCTTATTCTTCTGTGAGAAGTGTTTCTGATCAGAGTACTTCATTTATGAGTGGTTACCTTTCAAGTAAATTCCACAAAGCATCATATCTTACTACGAGAGAGTTTCTTCTCGAGTACTTCATTTAAGTGTTGGAACCATTCACAAAAACTCTAGGAAGAAGCATAGTATACTACTCTTTATGCTTCATGTTCGAGTACTTAATTTACGTGTGATTCAGATCTAAAAATTTCATTTAAGGGTGGTAACCATTAAAGAAAACATCACAAAGCATCTTATCATACTACGAGAAGTGTTTCAGATCCGATTACTTCATTTAAGTGATGTAACCATTCACTAAAACCCCCCAATGAAGAATAGAATGCTACTCTATGTGCTTTATGTCCGAGTACTTAATTTATGAGTGATTCTGATCTGAGTTTTTCATTTAAGTGTCGTAACCATTAAAGAAAACACGACAAAGCATCTCATCCTACTACGAGAAGTGTTTCAGATCCGATTACTTCGTTTATGGGTGTTAATCATTCCAAAAAACACCACAAAACATCTTATGCTTCTATGAGAAGTGATTATGATCCGAGTAGTTCATTCATGGGTGGTAACCAATAAAGAAAACACGACAAGCATCTTGTCCTACTATGAGAATCCGATTACTTCATTTATGAGTGGTAATCGTTCTAGAAAACATCACAAAGCATCTTATTCTTCTGTGAGAAGTGTTTCTGATCAGAGTACTTCATTTATGAGTGGTTACCTTTCAAGTAAATTCCACAAAGCATCATATCTTACTACGAGAGAGTTTCTTCTCGAGTACTTTATTTAACTGTTGGAACCATTCACTAAAACTCTAGGAAGAAGCAGAGTATACTACTCTATATGCTTCATGTTCGAGTACTTAATTTACGTGTGATTCAGATCTTAGTATTTCATTTAAGGGTGGTAACCATTAAAGAAAACATCACAAAGCATCTTATCATACTACGAGAAGTGTTTCAGATCCGATTACTTCATTTAAGTGTTGTAACCATTCACTAAAACACCACAATGAAGCATAGAATGCTACTCTATGTGCTTTATGTCCGAATACTTAATTTATGAGTGATTCTGATCTGAGTATTTCATTTAAGTGTCGTAACCATTAAAGAAAACACGACAAAGCATCTCATCCTACTACGAGAAGTGTTTCAAATGCGATTACTTCGTTTATGTGTGGTAATCATTCCAAAAAAAATACCACAAAGCATCATATCTTACTACGAGAGAGTTTCTTCTCGAGTACTTCATTTAAGTGTTGTAACCATTCACTAAAACTCTACGAAGAAGCATAGTATACTATGAGAAGTGTTTCTGATATGAGTATTTCATTTAAGGGTATCCTACTACGAGAAGTGTTTCAGATCCGATTACTTCATTTAAGTGTTGTAACCATTCACTAAAAGACCACAATGAAGCATAGAATACTACTATATGTGCTTCATTTCCAAGTACTTAATTTATGAGTAATTCTAATCAGAGTACTTCATTTATGTGTCGTAACCATTAAAGAAAACACGACAAAGCATCTTATCCTACTACGAGAAGTGTTTCAGATCCGATTACTTCATTTATGGATGGTAACCATTCCAAAAAACACCACAAAACATCTTATGCTTCTATGAGAAGTGATTATGATCCGAGTAGTTCATTCATGGATGGTAACCAATAAAGAAAACACGACAAACATCTTGTCCTACTATGAGAATCCGATTACTTCATTTATGAGTGGTAATCGTTTTAGAAAACATCACAAAGCATCTTATTCTTCTGTGAGAAGTGTTTCTGATCAGAGTACTTCATTTATGAGTGGTTACCTTTCAAGTAAATTCCACAAAGCATCATATCTTACTACGAGAGAGTTTCTTCACGAGTACTTCATTTAACTATTGGAACCATTCACTAAAACTCTAGGAAGAAGCAGAGTATACTACTCTATATGCTTCATGTTCGAGTACTTAATTTACGTGTGATTCAGATCTGAGTATTTCATTTAAGGGTGGTAACCATTAAAGAAAACATCACAAAGCATCTTATCATACTACGAGAAGTGTTTCAGATCCGATTACTCCATTTATGGATGGTAACCATTCCAAAAAACACCACAAAACATCTTATGCTTCTATGAGAAGTGATTATGATCCGAGTAGTTCATTCATGGGTGGTAACCAATAAAGAAAACACGACAAGCATCTTGTCCTACTATGAGAATTCGATTACTTCATTTATGAGTGGTAATCGTTCTAGAAAACATCACAAAGCATCTTATTCTTCTGTGAGAAGTGTTTCTGATCAGAGTACTTCATTTATGAGTGGTTACCTTTCAAGTAAATTCCACAAAGCATCATATCTTACTACGAGAGAGTTTCTTCTCGAGTACTTCATTTAACTGTTGGAACCATTCACTAAAACTCTAGGAAGAAGCAGAGTATACTACTCTATATGCTTCATGTTCGAGTACTTAATTTACGTGTGATTCAGATCTTAGTATTTCACTTAAGGGTGGTAACCATTAAAGAAAACATCACAAAGCATCTTATCATACTACGAGAAGTGTTTCAGATCCGATTACTTCATTTAAGTGTTGTAACCATTCACTAAAACACCACAATGAAGCATAGAATGCTACTCTATGTGCTTTATGTCCGAATACTTAATTTATGAGTGATTCTGATCTGAGTATTTCATTTAAGTGTCGTAACCATTAAAGAAAACACGACAAAGCATCTCATCCTACTACGAGAAGTGTTTCAAATGCGATTACTTCGTTTATGGGTGGTAATAATTCAAAAAAAATACCACAAAGCATCATATCTTACTACGAGAGAGTTTCTTCTCGAGTATTTCATTTAAGTGTTGGAACCATTCACTAAAACTCTACGAAGAAGCATAGTAAACTATGAGAAGTGTTTCTGATATGAGTATTTCATTTAAGGGTATCCTACTACGAGAAGTGTTTCAGATCCGATTACTTCATTTAAGTGTTGTAACCATTCACTAAAAGACCACAATGAAGCATAGAATACTACTATATGTGCTTCATGTCCGAGTACTTAATTTATGAGTAATTCTAATCAGAGTACTTCCTTTATGTGTCGTAACCATTAAAGAAAACACGACAAAGCATCTTATCCTACTACGAGAAGTGTTTCAGATCCGATTACTTCATTTATGGATAGTAACCATTCCAAAAAACACCACAAAACATCTTATGCTTCTATTGGAATTGATTATGATCCGAGTAGTTCATTCATGGGTGGTAACCAATAAGAAAACACGACAAGCATCTTGTCCTACTATGAGAATCCGATTACTTCATTTATGAGTGGTAATCGTTCTAGAAAACATCACAAAGCATCTTATTCTTCTGTGAGAAGTGTTTCTGATCAGAGTACTTCATTTATGAGTGGTTACCTTTCAAGTAAATTCCACAAAGCATCATATCTTACTACGAGAGAGTTTCTTCTCGAGTACTTCATTTAAGTGTTGGAACCATTCACTAAAACTCTAGGAAGAAGCATAGTATACTACTCTTTATGCTTCATGTTCGAGTACTTAATTTACGTGTGATTCAGATCTAAAAATTTCATTTAAGGGTGGTAACCATTAAAGAAAACATCACAAAGCATCTTATCATACTACGAGAAGTGTTTCAGATCCGATTACTTCATTTAAGTGATGTAACCATTCACTAAAACCCCCCAATGAAGAATAGAATGCTACTCTATGTGCTTTATGTCCGAGTACTTAATTTATGAGTGATTCTGATCTGAGTTTTTCATTTAAGTGTCGTAACCATTAAAGAAAACACGACAAAGCATCTCATCCTACTACGAGAAGTGTTTCAGATCCGATTACTTCGTTTATGGGTGTTAATCATTCCAAAAAACACCACAAAACATCTTATGCTTCTATGAGAAGTGATTATGATCCGAGTAGTTCATTCATGGGTGGTAACCAATAAATAAAACACGACAAGCATCTTGTCCTACTATGAGAATCCGATTACTTCATTTATGAGTGGTAATCGTTCTAGAAAACATCACAAAGCATCTTATTCTTCTGTGAGAAGTGTTTCTGATCAGAGTACTTCATTTATGAGTGGTTACCTTTCAAGTAAATTCCACAAAGCATCATATCTTACTACGAGAGAGTTTCTTCTCGAGTACTTCATTTAAGTGTTGGAACCATTTACTAAAACTCTGGGAAGAAGCATAGTATACTACTCTATATGCTTCATGTTCGAGTACTTAATTTACGTGTGATTCAGATCTGAGTATTTCATTTAAGGGTGGTAACTATTAAAGAAAACATCAGAAAGCATTTTATCATACTACGAGAAGTGTTTCAGATCCGATTACTTCATTTAAGTGTTGTAACCATTCATTAAAACACCACAATGAAGCATAGAATGCTACTCTATGTGCTTCATGTCCGAGTACTTAATTTATGAGTGATTCTGATCATAGTACTTCATTTATGTGTCGTAACCATTAAATAAAACACAACGAAGCATCTCATCCTATTACGAGAAGTGTTTCAAATGCGATTACTTCGTTTATGGGTGGTAATCATTCAAAAAAATACCACAAAGCATCTTATACTTCTATGAGAAGTGATTATGATCCGAGTACTTCATTCGTGTTTGGTAACCAATAAAACAAAACGACAAAGCATCTTATCCTACTATGAGAAGTGTTTCAGAACCGATTACTTCATTTATGAGTGGTAACCATTCTAGAAAACTTCACATAGCTTCTTATGCTTCTATGAGAAGGGTTTCTGATCAGAGTACTTCATTTATGTGTTTTAACCTTTCAAGAAAACCAAACAAAACATCATATCTTACTACGAGAAGAGTTTCTTCTCGAGTACTTCATTTAAATGTTGGAACCATTCACTAAAACACTACGAATAAGCATAGAATACTAATATATGTGCGTCAGATCCGATTACTTCATTTATGAGTGGTAACCGTTCTAGAAAACATCACAAAGCATCTTATTCTTCTATGAGAAGTGTTTGGATATGAGTACTTCATTTATAAGTGGAAACCATTCAAGAAAATCCCACAAAGCATCATATCTTACTACGAGAAAGCTTCTTCTCGAGTACTTCATTTAAGTATTGGAACCATTCACTAAAACACTACGAAGAAGCATAGAATACTAATATATGTTCTTCAGATCCGATTACATCATTTATGAGTGGTAATTTTTCTAGAAAACATCACAAAGCATCTTATGCTTCTGTGAGATGTGTTTCTGATCAGAGTACTTCATTTATGAGTGGTTACCTTTCAAGTAAATTCCACAAAGCATCATATCTTACTACGAGAAAGCTTCTTCTCGAGTACTTCATTTAAGTATTGGAACCATTCAGTAAAACTCTACAAAGAAGCATATAATGCTAATCTAAGTGCTTCGTGTCCGAGTACTTGAGTGATTTTGATCTGAGTATTTCATTTAAGGGTGGTAACCATTAAAGAAAACATCACAAAGCATCTTATCCTACTACGAGAAGTGTTTCAGATACGATTACTTCATTTAAGTGTTGTAACCATTCACTAAAACACCACAATGAAGCATAGAATGGTACTCTATGTGCTTCATGTTTGAGTACTTAATTTATGAGTGATTCTGATCTGAGTATTTCATTTTAGGGAATCCTAATACGAGAATTGTTTCAGATCAGATTACTTCATTTAAGTGTTGTAACCATTCACTAAAACACCACAATGAAGCATAGAATGCTATTCTATGTGCTTCATGTCCGAGTACTTAATTTTTGAGTGATTCTAATCTGAGTATTTCATTTAAGGGTATCCTACTACGAGAAGTGTTTCATATCTGATTACTTCATTTGTGTTGTATTCACTAAAACACCACAACGAAGCATAAAATACTACTCTTTGTACTTCATGTCCTAGTACTTAATTTATGAGTAATTCTAATCAGAGTACTTCATTTATGTGTCGTAACCATTAAAGAAAACACGACAAAGCATCTTATCATACTACGAGAAGTGTTTCAGATCTGATTACTTCATTTATGGGTGGTAATCATTCCAAAAAAATACCATAAAGCATCTTATCCTATTACGATTAGTGTTTCAGATCAGAATACTTCATTTATGGGTAGTAACGTTTCAAGAAAACTCCACAAAGCCTCATAGCCTACTACGAGATGTGTTTCTTCTTCGAGTACTTCATTTAATGGTGATAAACATTCAATAAAACACCACAAAGAAGCATAGAATACCACACTATGTGCTTTATGCCCAAGTATATTATTTATGGGCGGCAAACAATAAATAAAACACCACAAAATATATTATCCAACTACGAAAAGTGTTTTTTTATCTGTGTACTTCATTTATGGGTGGTAACCATTAAAGAAAATACACCAAAGCATCTTATCCTATTGTGAGAAGTGTTTTTTATCAGAGTACTTCATTTATGAGCGGTAACATTTCAAGAAAATTCCACAATGCATCATATCTTATTAAGAGAAGAGTTTATTCTCGAGTTTTTCATTCGAGTGCTGGAAACATTCATTAAAATATCACGAAGAAGCATAAAATACTACTCTATGTGCTTTATGTCAGAGTACTTAATTTATGAGTGATTCTGATTAGAGTACTTCATTTATGTGTCGTAACTATTAACGAAAACACGACAAAGCATCTTATCCTACTACGAGAAGTGTTTCAAATCCGATTACTTCATTTATGGGTGGTAATCATTCCAAAAAATACCACAAAGCATCTTATACTTCTATGAGAAGTGTTTATGATCCGAGTACTTCATTCATGTTTGGTAACCAATAAAGAAAACACGACAAAGCATCTTATCCTACTATGAGAAGTGTTTCAGATCCGATTACTTCATTTATGAGTGGTAACCATTCTAGAAAACTTCACAAAGCTTCTTATGCTTCTATGAGAAGTGTTTCTGATCAGAGTACTTCATTTATGTGTTGTAACCTTTCAAGAAAATCAAACAAAACATCATATCTTACTACGAGAAGAGTTTCTTCTCGAGTACTTCATTTAAATGTTGGAACCATTCGCTAAAACAATACGAAGAAGCATAGAATACTAATATATGTGTGTCAGATCCGATTACTTCATTTATGAGTGGTAACCGTTCTAGAAAATATCACAAAACATCTTATTCTTCTATGAGAAGTGTTTTGATCAGAGTACTTCATTTATAAGTGGTAACCAATCAAGAAAATCCCACAAAGCATCATATCTTACTACGAGAAAGCTTCTTCTCGAGTACTTCATTTAAGTATTGGAACCATTCACTAAAACACTACGAAGAAGCATAGAATACTAATATACGTGCTTCAGATCCGATTACTTCATTTATGAGTGGTAATCGTTCTAGAAAACACCACAAAGCATCTTATGTTTCTGTGAGATATGTTTCTGATCAGAGTACTTCATTTATGAGTGGTTGCCTTTCAAGAAAATTCCACAAAGCATCATATCTTACTACGAGAGAGTTTCTTCTCGAGTACTTCATTTAAGTGTTGGAACCATTCACTAAAACTCTACGAAGAAGCATAGTATACTATGAGAAGTGTTTCTGATATGAGTATTTCATTTAAGGGTATCCTACTACGAGAAGTGTTTCAGATCCGATTACTTCATTTAAGTGTTGTAACCATTCACTAAAACACCACAATGAAGCATAGAATACTACTATATGTACTTCATGTCCGAGTACTTAATTTATGAGTGATTCTAATCAGAGTATTTCATTTATGTGTCGTAACCATTAAAGAAAACACGACAAAGCATCTTATCCTACTACGAGAAGTGTTTCAGATCCGATTACTTCATTTATGGATGGTAACCATTCCAAAAAACACCACAAAACATCTTATGCTTCTATGAGAAGTGATTATGATCCGAGTAGTTCATTCATGGGTGGTAACCAATAAAGAAAACACGACAAGCATCTTGTCCTACTATGAGAATCCGATTACTTCATTTATGAGTGGTAATCGTTCTAGAAAACATCACAAAGCATCTTATTCTTCTGTGAGAAGTGTTTCTGATCAGAGTACTTCATTTATGAGTGGTTACCTTTCAAGTAAATTCCACAGAGCATCATATCTTACTACGAGAGAGTTTCTTCTCGAGTACTTCATTTATGTGTTGGAACCATTCACTAAAACTCTAGGAAGAAGCATAGTATACTACTCTATATGCTTCATGTTCGAGTACTTAATTTACGTGTGATTCAGATCTGAGTATTTCATTTAAGGGTGGTAACCATTAAAGAAAACATCACAAAGCATCTTATCATACTACGAGAAGTGTTTCAGATCCGATTACTTCATTTATGGATGGTAACCATTCCAAAAAACACCACAAAACATCTTATGCTTCTATGAGAAGTGATTATGATCCGAGTAGTTCATTCATGGATGGTAACCAATAAAGAAAACACGACAAACATCTTGTCCTACTATGAGAATCCGATTACTTCATTTATGAGTGGTAATCGTTTTAGAAAACATCACAAAGCATCCTATTCTTCTGTGAGAAGTGTTTCTGATCAGAGTACTTCATTTATGAGTGGTTACCTTTCAAGTAAATTCCACAAAGCATCATATCTTACTACGAGAGAGTTTCTTCTCGAGTACTTCATTTAACTGTTGGAACCATTCACTAAAACTCTAGGAAGAAGCAGAGTATACTACTCTATATGCTTCATGTTCGAGTACTTAATTTACGTGTGATTCAGATCTGAGTATTTCATTTAAGGGTGGTAACCATTAAAGAAAACATCACAAAGCATCTTATCATACTACGAGAAGTGTTTCAGATACGATTACTTCATTTATGGATGGTAACCATTCCAAAAAACACCACAAAACATCTTATGCTTCTATGAGAAGTGATTATGATCCGAGTAGTTCATTCATGGGTGGTAACCAATAAAGAAAACACGACAAGCATCTTGTCCTACTATGAGAATCCGATTACTTCATTTATGAGTGGTAATCGTTCTAGAAAACATCACAAAGTATCTTATTCTTCTGTGAGAAGTGTTTCTGATCAGAGTACTTCATTTATGAGTGGTTACCTTTCAAGTAAATTCCACAGAGCATCATATCTTACTACGAGAGAGTTTCTTCTCGAGTACTTCATTTATGTGTTGGAACCATTCAGTAAAACTCTAGGAAGAAGCATAGTATACTACTCTATATTCTTCATGTTCGAGTACTTAATTTACGTGTGATTCAGATCTGAGTATTTCATTTAAGGGTGGTAACCATTAAAGAAAACATCACAAAGCATCTTATCATACTACGAGAAGTGTTTCAGATCCGATTACTTCATTTATGGATGGTAACCATTCCAAAAAACACCACAATACATCTTATGCTTCTATGAGAAGTGATTATGATCCGAGTAGTTCATTCATGGATGGTAACCAATAAAGAAAACACGACAAACATCTTGTCCTACTATGAGAATCCGATTACTTCATTTATGAGTGGTAATCGTTTTAGAAAACATCACAAAGCATCTTATTGTTCTGTGAGAAGTGTTTCTGATCAGAGTACTTCATTTATGAGTGGTTACCTTTCAAGTAAATTCCACAAAGCATCATATCTTACTACGAGAGAGTTTCTTCTCGAGTACTTCATTTAACTGTTGGAACCATTCACTAAAACTCTAGGAAGAAGCAGAGTATACTACTCTATATGCTTCATGTTCGAGTACTTAATTTACGTGTGATTCAGATCTGAGTATTTCATTTAAGGGTGGTAACCATTAAAGAAAACATCACAAAGCATCTTATCATACTACGAGAAGTGTTTCAGATCCGATTACTTCATTTATGGATGGTAACCATTCCAAAAAACACCACAAAATATCTTATGCTTCTATGAGAAGTGATTATGATCCGAGTAGTTCATTCATGGGTGGTAACCAATAAAGAAAACACGACAAGCATCTTGTCCTACTATGAGAATCCGATTACTTCATTTATGAGTGGTAATCGTTCTAGAAAACATCACAAAGCATCTTATTCTTCTGTGAGAAGTGTTTCTGATCAGAGTACTTCATTTATGAGTGGTTACCTTTCAAGTAAATTCCACAAAGCATCATATCTTACTACGAGAGAGTTTCTTCTCGAGTACTTCATTTAACTGTTGGAACCATTCACTAAAACTCTAGGAAGAAGCAGAGTATACTACTCTATATGCTTCATGTTCGAGTACTCAATTTACGTGTGATTCAGATCTTAGTATTTCATTTAAGGGTGGTAACCATTAAAGAAAACATCACAAAGCATCTTATCATACTACAAGAAGTGTTTCAGATCCGATTACTTCATTTAAGTGTTGTAACATTTCACTAAAACACCACAATGAAGCATAGAATGCTACTCTATGTGCTTTATGTCCGAATACTTAATTTATGAGTGATTCTGATCTGAGTATTTCATTTAAGTGTCGTAACCATTAAAGAAAACACGACAAAGCATCTCATCCTACTACGAGAAGTGTTTCAAATGCGATTACTTCGTTTATGGGTGGTAATCATTCCAAAAAAATACCACAAAGCATCATATCTTACTACGAGAGAGTTTCTTCTCGAGTACTTCATTTAAGTGTTGTAACCATTCACTAAAACTCTACGAAGAAGCATAGTATACTATGAGAAGTGTTTCTGATATGAGTATTTCATTTAAGGGTATCCTACAACGAGAAGTGTTTCAGATCCGATTACTTCATTTAAGTGTTGTAACCATTCACTAAAAGACCACAATGAAGCATAGAATACTACTATATGTGCTTCATTTCCGAGTACTTAATTTATGAGTAATTCTAATCAGAGTACTTCATTTATGTGTCGTAACCATTAAAGAAAACACGACAAAGCATCTTATCCTACTACGAGAAGTGTTTCAGATCCGATTACTTCATTTATGGATGGTAACCATTCCAAAAAACACCACAAAACATCTTATGCTTCTATGAGAAGTGATTATGATCCGAGTAGTTCATTCATGGGTGGTAACCAATAAAGAAAACACGACAAGCATCTTGTCCTACTTTGAGAATCTGATTACTTCATTTATGAGTGGTAATCGTTCTAGAAAACATCACAAAGCATCTTATTCTTCTGTGAGAAGTGTTTCTGATCAGAGTACTTCATTTATGAGTGGTTACCTTTCAAGTAATTCCACAAAGCATCATATCTTACTACGAGAGAGTTTCTTCTCGAGTACTTCATTTAAGTGTTGGAACCATTCACTAAAACTCTAGGAAGAAGCATAGTATACTACTCTATATGCTTCATGTACGAGTACTTAATTTACGTGTGATTCAGATCTTAGTATTTCATTTAAGGGTGGTAACCATTAAAGAAAACATCACAAAGAATCTTATCATACTACGAGAAGTGTTTCAAATGCGATTACTTCGTTTATGGGTGGTAATCATTCCAAAAAAAATTCCACAAAGCATCATATCTTACTACGAGAGAGTTTCTTCTCGAGTACTTCATTTAACTGTTGGAACCATTCACTAAAACTCTAGGAAGAAGCAGAGTATACTACTCTATATGCTTCATGTTCGAGTTCTTAATTTACGTGTGATTCAGATCTGAGTATTTCATTTAAGGGTGGTAACCATTAAAGAAAACATCACAAAGCATCTTATCATACTACGAGAAGTGTTTCAGATCCGATTACTTCATTTATGGATGGTAACCATTCCAAAAAACACCACAAAACATCTTATGCTTCTATGAGAAGTGATTATGATCCGAGTAGTTCATTCATGGGTGGTAACCAATAAAGAAAACACGACAAGCATCTTGTCCTACTATGAGAATCCGATTACTTCATTTATGAGTGGTAATCGTTCTAGAAAACATCACAAAGCATCTTATTCTTCTGTGAGAAGTGTTTCTGATCAGAGTACTTCATTTATGAGTGGTTACCTTTCAAGTAAATTCCACAAAGCATCATATCTTACTACGAGAGAGTTTCTTCTCGAGTACTTCATTTAAGCGTTGGAACCATTCACTAAAACTCTAGGAAGAAGTATAGTATACTACTCTTTACGCTTCAAGTTCGAGTACTTAATTTACGTGTGATTCAGATCTAAAAATTTCATTTAAGGGTGGTAACCATTAAAGAAAACATCACAAAACATCTTATCATACTACGAGAAATGTTTCAGATCCGATTACTTCATTTAAGTGATGTAACCATTCACTAAAACACCCCATTGAAGAATAGAATGCTACTCTATGTGCTTTATGTCCGAGTACTTAATTTATGAGTGATTCTGATCTGAGTTTTTCTTTTAAGTGTCGTAACCATTAAAGAAAACACGACAAAGCATCTCATCCTACTACGAGAAGTGTTTCAGATCCGATTACTTCGTTTATGGGTGTTAATCATTCCAAAAAACACCACAAAACATCTTATGCTTCTATGAGAAGTGATTATGATCCGAGTAGTTCATTCATGGGTGGTAACCAATAAAGAAAACACGACAAACATCTTGTCCTACTATGAGAATCCGATTACTTCATTTATGAGTGGTAATCGTTTTAGAAAACATCACAAAGCATCTTATTCTTCTGTGAGAAGTGTTTCTGATCAGAGTACTTCATTTATGAGTGGTTACCTTTCAAGTAAATTCCACAAAGCATCATATCTTACTACGAGAGAGTTTCTTCTTGAGTACTTCATTTAACTGTTGGAACCATTCACTAAAACTCTAGGAAGAAGCAGAGTATACTACTCTATATGCTTCATGTTCAAGTACTTAATTTACGTGTGATTCAGATCTGAGTATTTCATTTAAGGGTGGTAACCATTAAAGAAAACATCACAAAGCATCTTATCATACTACGAGAAGTGTTTCAGATCCGATTACTTCATTTATGGATGGTAACCATTCCAAAAAACACCACAAAACATCTTATGCTTCTATGAGAAGTGATTATGATCCGAGTAGTTCATTCATGGGTGGTAGCCAATAAAGAAAACACGACAAGCATCTTGTCCTACTATGAGAATCTGATTACTTCATTTATGAGTGGTAATCGTTCTAGAAAACATCACAAAGCATCTTATTCTTCTGTGAGAAGTGTTTCTGATCAGAGTACTTCATTTATGAGTGGTTACCTTTCAAGTAAATTCCACAAAGCATCATATCTTACTACGAGAGAGTTTCTTCTCGAGTACTTCATTTAACTGTTGGAACCATTCACTAAAACTCTAGGAAGAAGCAGAGTATACTACTCTATATGCTTCATGTTCGAGTACTCAATTTACGTGTGATTCAGATCTTAGTATTTCATTTAAGGGTGGTAACCATTAAAGAAAACATTACAAAGCATCTTATCATACTACGAGAAGTGTTTCAGATCCGATTACTTCATTTAAGTGTTGTAACCATTCATTAAAACACCACAATGAAGCATAGAATGCTACTCTATGTGCTTCATGTCCGAGTACTTAATTTATGAGTGATTCTGATCATAGTACTTCATTTATGTGTCGTAACCATTAAATAAAACACAACAAAGCATCTCATCCTACTACGAGAAGTGTTTCAAATGTGATTACTTCGTTTATGGGTGGTAATCATTCCAAAAAAATACCACAAAGCATCTTATACTTCTATGAGAAGTGTTTATGATCCGAGTAGTTCATTCATGGGTGGTAACCAATAAAGAAAACACGACGACAAGCATCTTGTCCTACTATGATAATCCGATTACTTCATTTATGAGTGGTAATCGTTCTAGAAAACATCACAATGCATCTTATTCTTCTGTGAGAAGTGTTTCTGATCAGAGTACTTCATTTATGAGTGGTTACCTTTCAAGTAAATTCCACAAAGCATCATATCTTACTACGACAGAGTTTCTTCTCGAGTACTTCATTTAAGTGTTGGAACCATTCACTAAAACTCTAGGAAGAAGCATAGTATACTACTCTATATGCTTCATGTTCGAGTACTTAATTTACGTGTGATTCAGATCTGAGTATTTCATTTAAGGGTGGTAACTATTAAAGAAAACATCAGAAAGCATCTTATCATACTACGAGAAGTGTTTCAGATCCGATTACTTCATTTAAGTGTTGTAACCATTCATTAAAACACCACAATGAAGCATAGAATGCTACTCTATGTGCTTCATGTCCGAGTACTTAATTTATGAGTGATTCTGATCATAGTACTTCATTTATGTGTCGTAACCATTAAATAAAACACAACAAAGCATCTCATCCTACTACGAGAAGTGTTTCAAATGCGATTACTTCGTTTATGGGTGGTAATCATTCCAAAAAAATACCACAAAGCATCTTATACTTCTATGAGAAGTGTTTATGATCCGAGTACTTCATTCGTGTTTGGTAACCAATAAAACAAAACGACAAAGCATCTTATCCTACTATGAGAAGTGATTCAGAATCGATTACTTCATTTATGAGTGGTAACCATTCTAGAAAACTTCACAAAGCTTCTTATGCTTCTATGAGAAGGGTTTCTGATCAGAGTACTTCATTTATGTGTTTTAACCTTTCAAGAAAACCAAACAAAACATCATATCTTACTACGAGAAGAGTTTCTTCTCGAGTACTTCATTTAAATGTTGGAACCATTCACTAAAACACTACGAATAAGCATAGAATACTAATATATGTGCGTCAGATCCGATTACTTCATTTATTAGTGGTAACCGTTCTAGAAAACATCACAAAGCATCTTATTCTTCTATGAGAAGTGTTTGGATATGAGTACTTCATTTATAAGTGGAAACCATTCAAGAAAATCCCACAAAGCATCATATCTTACTACGAGAAAACTTCTTCTCGAGTACTTCATTTAAGTATTGGAACCATTCACTAAAACACTACGAAGAAGCATAGAATACTAATATATGTTCTTCAGATCCGATTACATCATTTATGAGTGGTAATTGTTCTAGAAAACATCACAAAGCATCTTATGCTTCTGTGAGATGTGTTTCTGATCAGAGTACTTCATTTATGAGTGGTTACCTTTCAAGTAAATTCCACAAAGCATCATATCTTACTACGAGAAAGCTTCTTCTCGAGTACTTCATTTAAGTATTGGAACCATTCAGGAAAACTCTACAAAGAAGCATATAATGCTAATCTAAGTGCTTCGTGTCCGAGTACTTGAGTGATTTTGATCTGAGTATTTCATTTAAGGGTGGTAACCATTAAAGAAAACATCACAAAGCATCTTATCCTACTACGAGAAGTGTTTCAGATACGATTACTTCATTTAAGTGTTGTAACCATTCACTAAAACACCACAATGAAGCATAGAATGGTACTCTATGTGCTTCATGTTTGAATACTTAATTTATGAGTGATTCTGATCTGAGTATTTCATTTTAGGGAATCCTAATACGAGAATTGTTTCAGATCAGAATACTTCATTTAAGTGTTGTAACCATTCACTAAAACACCACAATGAAGCATTGAATGCTATTCTATGTGCTTCATGTCCGAGTACTTAATTTTTGAGTGATTCTAATCTGAGTATTTCATTTAAGGGTATCCTACTACGAGAAGTGTTTCAGATCTGATTACTTCATTTGTGTTGTATTCACTAAAACACCACAACGAAGCATAAAATACTAGTCTTTGTACTTCATGTCCTAGTACTTAATTTATGAGTGATTCTAATCAGAGTACTTCATTTATGTGTCGTAACCATTAAAGAAAAGACGACAAAGCATCTTATCATACTACGAGAAGTGTTTCAGATCTGATTACTTCATTTATGGGTGGTAACCAATAAAGATAACACGACAAGCTTCTTGTCCTATTATGAGAATCCTATTAGTTCATTTATGAGTGGTAATCGTTATAGAAAACATCACAAAGCATCTAATGCTTCTATGAGAAGTGTTTCTGATCAAAGTACTTCATTTATGAGTGGTAACCAATCAAGAAAATCCCACAAAGCATCATATCTTACTACGAGAAAGCTTCTTCTCGAGTACTTCATTTAAGTATTGGAACCATTCACTAAAACACTACGAAGAAGCATAGAATACTAATATACGTGCTTCAGATCCGATTACTTCATTTATGAGTGGTAATCGTTCTAGAAAACACCACAAAGCATCTTATATTTCTGTGAGATGTGTTTCTGATCAGAGTACTTCATTTATGAGTGGTTGCCTTTCAACTAAATTCCACAAAGCATCATATCTTACTACGAGAGAGTTTCTTCTCGAGTACTTCATTTAAGTGTTGGAACCATTCACTAAAACTCTACGAAGAAGCATAGTATACTATGAGAAATGTTTCTGATATGAGTATTTCATTTAAGGGTATCCTACTACGAGAAGTGTTTCAGATCCGATTACTTCATTTAAGTGTTGTAACCATTCACTAAAACACCACAATGAAGCATAGAATACTACTATATGTACTTCATGTCCGAGTACTTAATTTATGAGTGATTCTAATCAGAGTACTTCATTTATGTGTCGTAACCATTAAAGAAAACACGACAAAGCATCTTATCCTACTACGAGAAGTATTTCAGATCCGATTACTTCATTTATGGATGGTAACCATTCCAAAAAACACCACAAAACATCTTATGCTTCTATGAGAAGTGATTATGATCCGAGTAGTTCATTCATGGGTGGTAACCAATAAAGAAAACACGACAAGCATCTTGTCCTACTATGAGAATCCGATTACTTCATTTATGAGTGGTAATCGTTCTAGAAAACATCACAAAGCATCTTATTCTTCTGTGAGAAGTGTTTCTGATCAGAGTACTTCATTTATGAGTGGTTACCTTTCAAGTAAATTCCACAAAGCATCATATCTTACTACGAGAGAGTTTCTTCTCGAGTACTTCATTTAAGTGTTGGAACCATTCACTAAAACTCTAGGAAGAAGCATAGTATACTACTCTATATGCTTCATGTTCGAGTACTTAATTTACGTGTGATTCAGATCTTAGTATTTCATTTAAGGGTGGTAACCATTAAAGAAAACATCACAAAGCATCTTATCATACTACGAGAAGTGTTTCAGATCCGATTACTTCATTTAAGTGTTGTAACCATTCACTAAAACACCACAATGAAGCATAGAATGCTACTCTATGTGCTTTATGTCCGAATACTTAATTTATGAGTGATTCTGATCTGAGTATTTCATTTAAGTGTCGTAACCATTAAAGAAAACACGACAAAGCATCTCATCATACAACGAGAAGTGTTTCAAATGCGATTACTTCGTTTATGTGTGGTAATCATTCCAAAAAAAATACCACAAAGCATCATATCTTACTACGAGAGAGTTTCTTCTCGAGTACTTCATTTAAGTGTTGGAACCATTCACTAAAACTCTACGAAGAAGCATAGTATACTATGAGAAGTGTTTCTGATATGAGTATTTCATTTAAGGGTATCCTACTACGAGAAGTGTTTCAGATCCGATTACTTCATTTAAGTGTTGTAACCATTCACTAAAAGACCACAATGAAGCATAGAATACTACTATATGTGCTTCATTTCCGAGTACTTAATTTATGAGTAATTCTAATCAGAGTACTTCATTTATGTGTCGTAACCATTAAAGAAAACACGACAAAGCATCTTATCCTACTACGAGAAGTGTTTCAGATCCGATTACTTCATTTATGGATGGTAACCATTCCAAAAAACACCACAAAACATCTTATGCTTCTATGAGAAGTGATTATGATCCGAGTAGTTCATTCATGGGTGGTAACCAATAAAGAAAACACGACAAGCATCTTGTCCTACTATGAGAATCCGATTACTTCATTTATGAGTGGTAATCGTTCTAGAAAACATCACAAAGCATCTTATTCTTCTGTGAGAAGTGTTTCTGATCAGAGTACTTCATTTATGAGTGGTTACCTTTCAAGTAAATTCCACAAAGCATCATATCTTACTACGAGAGAGTTTCTTCTCGTGTACTTCATTTAAGTGTTGGAACCATTCACTAAAACTCTAGGAAGAAGCATAGTATACTACTCTTTATGCTTCATGTTCGAGTACTTAATTTACGTGTGATTCAGATCTGAAAATTTCATTTAAGGGTGGTAACCATTAAAGAAAACATCACAAAGCATCTTATCATACTACGAGAAGTGTTTCAGATCCGATTACTTCATTTAAGTGATGTAACCATTCACTAAAACACCCCAATGAAGCATAGAATGCTACTCTATGTGCTTTTATGTCCGAGTACTTAATTTATGAGTGATTCTGATCTGAGTTTTTCATTTAAGTGTCGTAACTATTAAAGAAAACACGACAAAGCATCTCATCCTACTACGAGAAGTGTTTCAGATCCGATTACTTCGTTTATGGGTGTTAATCATTCCAAAAAACAACACAAAACATCTTATGCTTCTATGAGAAGTGTTTATGATCCGAGTAGTTCATTCATGGGTGGTAACCAATAAAGAAAACACGACAAGCATCTTGTCCTACTATGATAATCCGATTACTTCATTTATGAGTGGTAATCGTTCTAGAAAACATCACAAAGCATCTTATTCTTCTGTGAGAAGTGTTTCTGATCAGAGTACTTCATTTATGAGTGGTTACCTATCAAGTAAATTCCACAAAGCATCATATCTTACTACGACAGAGTTTCTTCTCGAGTACTTCATTTAAGTGTTGGAACCATTCACTAAAACTCTAGGAAGAAGCATAGTATACTACTTTATATGCTTCATGTTCGAGTACTTAATTTACGTGTGATTCAGATCTGAGTATTTCATTTAAGAGTGGTAACTATTAAAGAAAACATCAGAAAGCATCTCATCCTACTACGAGAAGTGTTTCAAATGCGATTACTTCGTTTATGGGTGGTAATCATTCCAAAAAAATACCACAAAGCATCTTATACTTCTATGAGAAGTGTTTATGATCCGAGTACTTCATTCGTGTTTGGTAACCAATAAAACAAAACGACAAAGCATCTTATCCTACTATGAGAAGTGTTTCAGAACCGATTACTTCATTTATGAGTGGTAACCATTCTAGAAAACTTCACAAAGCTTCTTATGCTTCTACGAGAAGTGTTTCTGATCAGAGTACTTCATTTATGTGTTGTAACCTTTCAAGAAAATCAAACAAAACATCATATCTTACTACGAGAAGAGTTTCTTCTCGAGTACTTCATTTAAATGTTGGAACCATTCGCTAAAACACTACGAAGAAGCATAGAATACTAATATATGTGTGTCAGATCCGATTACTTCATTTATGAGTGGTAACCGTTTTAGAAAACATCACAAAGCATATTATCCTACTATGAGAAGTGTTTCGGATCCGATTACTTTATTTATGAGTGGTAACCATTCTAGAAAACTTCACAAAGCTTCTTATGCTTCTATGAGAAGTGTTTCTGATCAGAGTACTTCATTTATGAGTTGTAACCTTTCAAGAAAATCAAACAAAACATCATATCTTACTACGAGAAGAGTTTCTTCTCGAGTACTTCATTTAAATGTTGGAACCATTCGCTAAAACACTACGAAGAAGCATAGAATACTAATATATGTGTGTCAGATCCGATTACTTCATTTATGAGTGGTAACCGTTTTAGAAAACATCACAAAGCATCTTATTCTTCTATGAGAAGTGTTTTGATCAGAGTACTTCATTTATAAGTGGTAACCAATCAAGAAATTCCCACAAAGCATCATATCTTACTACGAGAAAGCTTCTTCTCGAGTACTTCATTTAATTATTGGAACCATTCACTAAAACACTACGAAGAAGCATAGAATACTAATATACGTGCTTCAGATCCGATTACTTCATTTATGAGTGGTAATCATTCTAGAAAACATCACAAACATCTTATGTTTCTGTGAGATGTGTTTCTGATCAGAGTACTTCATTTATGAGTGGTTGCCATTAGAGTAAATTCCACAAAGCATCATATCTTACTACGACAGAGTTTCTTCTCGAGTACTTCATTTAAGTGTTGGAACCATTCACTAAAACTCTACGAAGAAGCAAAGCTACTCTATATGCTTCATGTTCGAGTACTTAAATTACGTGTGATTCAGATCTGAGTATTTCATTTAAGGGTGGTAACCATTAAAGAAAACATCACAAAGCATCTTATGCTACGAGAAGTGTTTCAGATCCGATTACTTCATTTAAGTGATGTAAACATTCACTAAAACGCCACAATGAAGCATAGAATGCTACTCTATGTGCTTTATGTCCGAGTACTTAATTTATGAGTGATTCTGATCTGAGTTTTTCATTTAAGTGTCGTAACCATTAAAGAAAACACCACAAAGCATCTCATCCTACTACGAGAAGTGTTTCAGATCTGATTACTTCGTTTATGGGTGTTAATCATTCCAAAAAACACCACAAAACATCTTATGCTTCTATGAGAAGTGATTATGATCCGAGTAGTTCATTCATGGGTGGTAACCAATAAAGAAAACACGACAAGCATCTTGTCCTACTATGAGAATCTGATTACTTCATTTATGAGTGGTAATCGTTCTAGAAAACATCACAAAGCATCTTATTCTTCTGTGAGAAGTGTTTCTGATCAGAGTACTTCATTTATGAGTGGTTACCTTTCAAGTAAATTCCACAAAAAAACATCATATCTTACTACGAGAGAGTTTCTTCTCGAGTACTTCATTTAAGTGTTGGAACCATTCACTAAAACTCTAGGAAGAAGCATAGTATACTACTCTATATGCTTCATGTTCGAGTACTTAATTTACGTGTGATTCAGATCTGAGTATTTCATTTAAGGGTGGTAACAATTAAAGAAAACATCACAAAGCATCTTATC
>CAXKVX010001195.1:0-31330 GCA_964058865.1 Eleocharis quinqueflora | reverse complement strand
ACTATTTTCGACGATCACACTAACCCAACCTAACCCAAATCCAAATCCAAATCCGCCTGACTGACTCGACTTGCCACCTCTACTCATTTCTATAATATTTGGCACCACCGAACAGGAACTTAAAGTTAGAAAATTAGGATCCGTTTGGCACTCCCTTGAATAGCCTATTCTTTGGAATAGATTTGCTATTCCAAAAATTGAAAGTGCCAAATACGGTTTAGTATTTTGGAATAGAGTTGATTTTAGCTAATCCGCTATACCACCCATATGGTGGTATAGCCGGTTTAGCAATTGTGGAATAGACTTCGGTTTAGTATTAGTATATTTTAATAGCCGATTTACTATTATTATTATTCATTAGTGTTATTAATATATTATTATAATAATTATTGTTATTATTATATTATAATTATAATATTATTATTATAACATTATAATATTATTATATTATTATTATAATATTAGTATTATATTTAATTTTATAATTATATTATTATAATAATATTATTATATATTATTATAATATATTATTATAATATATTATTACAACATTATTATAATAATATTATTACACTATAATAATATTATTATATTTTTATAATGATATTATTATAATAATAATTATTATAATATTATAATAATATTATAATATTATTATTATATTTAATTTTATAATTATATTATTATAATAATATGATTATATTATATATTATTATAATAATAATATTTTTATAATATAATTATTATATTATTATATATTATTATATTTTTATATTATTATATATTATTATAATATTTTTATATATTATTATAATATTATTATAATAATATATTACACTATAATAATATTATTATATTTTTATAGTGATATTACTATAATATTATTATATTATTATAGTAATATTATATTTATTGTTATTATTATATTATTATATTTACCGTTATAATATTATTATATTTATTATTATTATAATATTATAATATTATTTTTACAATAATATTATAATAATATTATAATAATATAATAATATTATAATAATATAATAATATTATAATAATATAATAATATTATATTATTTTACTTAATAATATTATTATATTATAATTATAAATATTATTAAAACTATAATAATATAATTATATTATTACAATATTATTATATTATTATATTTATTGTTATTATTATTTTATAATAATATAATAATATTATTATAATTATAATATTTTTATAATATAATTATTATATTATTATATTTTATTATATTTTTATATTATTATATATTATTATAATATTTTTATATATTATTATAATATTATTATAATAATATATTACACTATAATAATATTATTATATTTTTATAGTGATATTATAGTAATATTATATTTATTGTTATTATTATATTATTATATTTATCGTTATAATATTATTATATTTATTATTATTATAATATTATAATATTATTATATTATTTTACTATAATAATATTATTATATTATAATTATAATATTATTAAAACTATAATAATATAATTATATTATTATATTTATTGTTATTATTATTTTATAATAATATAATATTATTATTATAATATAATTGCATTATTATAATAATATTATTATATTATTAGTCTTAATATCACCCTTCAACTATTATATTCCAAATCACAAGTGCCAAACAACATTGAATAGTCTATTCTACCACTCTTTCAAAATCACACTATTCTAGCTCTATTCTACTTTTTTAGCTATTCTAGCTCTATTCCTTGAAATGCCAAACGGACCCTTAGTTATTAGTATCCCTATAACTCGTAATAGCATATCTACTCTTTTAAATTATTAGAACTCCCGCGTTCATCCAATACAATTTTGTGACATATAAAATTAATATATTCAAAGACTTAAATTAATACTGGAAGAATATTCTAAAAGTAATTAATTAACAACAACAATAACGATGACGAGGGCAACAACAAATACTTTAGTGCAATACCAATTGGAACACTACAGCAAAAATGACTTTTTACACAGGGTAAAAAAAGCTTTTATATCGGGTGTAGAGGGTGTTATAGGAGGGGGATTTTATATCCGTTGTTAGAGTGCACCCGATATAAAAATCATCTTTTATATCTGTTATTACAGAGCATCCGATATAAAAAATCATCTTTTATATCTGTTGTTACAAAGCAATCGGTATTAAAAGTCTATTTTATACCCCCATTTTGTTTAACACCCGATATAAAAGATGTTCGAAAATAATAAATAAATAAACATGTAGCTGTGTGACAGCTACATATTTGACAATTATTTATTGGTTATATGCTCGAGAAACTGACATATTTGACTGGTATTTTTACAAATATGTCCTTTATAAAATACAATTACAAAAAACATAAAGGGACAGAAGGCTAGGATCTGTCCAAAAAATGAATCTTAGAATTTTTTTTCTAAAAATGATCTAGGATCTTAGAAATTCTTCTGAAAATCACCTAGAATCTTAATTTGTTTCTTCAAAAACAGCTATAGCAAAACAAAACACAACTAAAAAAACTGCTTAATTAAGAAAACTTAAAGAACAAAAAAAGACAAATAATTGAGAGATTAAGAACAGCTAAAGCAAAACAAAACAAAATTAAGCACATACTCATAAATTATAAAATCAGAAAAATATTATGTAAAAAGGATGACTGCAATTTGAACTTGAAGTTAGCTTTGCATTTGAGTAACTGAGAGAAAGGAAGAGAGATTATATGAGCCAGAAGAGTGGTACGCTCGTCTCAAGGGGTAAATTAATTTCCTGATCGATCGTTCTTTAGAAATTAAGGATGAAGATCCTAATTGAACCCTCTTCACTTTGATTCACACTTCCGTCAGATCGAACAAGCAGAGAGATTCGAATCACACTATACAGTTCACATTAATTGTCAACATTTTCATAGTAACTGCATCTGCATGCATTGCTTTATTGACTTGAAGTCAACAGGCGTACACAGTAATTAAGTTCCTACCTTTTTCTTGTTTGGTAAGAGAGCACTTCGGTTCTTCAACTACTATTTTGATGCTTCTAATAATTAATCATTTATTCATAATTTATAATTATTTAGGTCCAGTCTGCCACTTTCATCTTAATTATTGCAGGAATAAGGTGAAATAAGTAAACTTCTTGAGAACTTCTCTTTCAATCTATTCGAATTTTTAGTGATTGTGTTTTGAGTACTTAATTTAAAACATCAATACATTTTTTTAATATTACATATAAAACAAAAGCAATATTAATAATAACAACAACAACAATAATAATAATAAAAATAATAACAGAGCAATGTTATTGTATTTTACAAAGAATTCATTTTGTGATTTTGAGTCATTGGGTTTTAGACCCTTTTCAATAAAAATAATTTTGACAAGAAATCCAACAGTCCAAAATCACAAAATACTTGCTTTGCAAAGCACAATAACTTTGCTCATAATAATTATAATATCACCGTCATCATCATAATGAATGCAAAATACAAGATAATTTTATAGTGTTATTAAAACTTTGACAATGTTAGAAATATTTATATGCTAATAATTACTATCATCACCGTTGTTATTACAATAAATGTAGATGTCATCTTATATACTTCTTATGCATGCCAAAGATAAATGATTATGACTGAGCCACACCAATATTCGACGTGAAGCATTAATTCACGTTTTTCTCTTCTCTTCTCTTTGTTCGGCTGATGGGTCAAAAATCAAAATAGCTGAATAGCCTCTTTAAGCTGGAAGAAACCACGTCCCACATTCCTCCAAGAAATTCTAACACTCGCATATATTTATGCTTCTTAATTGCTCGCCAATTTTCTTTCATTTCTATTACCTTTTTTTTCCCCAAGAATAAGAGAGTGCTTGATGAGCAGCTTTTTTTTTTTTGAAATGAGTTGAAAACACTTTGACAAATGATAGATGTACTGATAAATTATGGTATTATATTTGAAATTTTAAACCTTCTGGTACAAAAAAAGTATAACTTTAATAATAACTTCTGGTAGAAATTAAGTTTTTAGCTGATGTGCCATAGTCTAACCTACTGTGAATATGTAGGTATGAATTTCATGAATCAACCGGTCCATTGCGTATGCTAATAGAGAATTCAAATCTAATTTCAATGCTGACAAAAAATTACTTTGTTTGACCAGGATTAATATAAAGTGCGGTCAGAGTTTCAGAAAGAAAAAACTCGAGGTGGTAGGTAGAAATTACAGTGAAATTTCGGATGAAACGGTAACTAAAGCTTACTCAAAAAGGAATTAAAAAAATAATTCAAAGATGAGTTGTTATGGAAATCCACATGTATCTTCCTAGATTCCTCATCGTTGCTGCATATTTGATGAGTTGTTATGCATGTTGGACGAATCGTTATGCATTTTATTTTTGTACTGAAAAATAATTATACATATTAGATGAGTTATTATGCATGTTAAGCGTATCGACATTTATTTCTTTATCTTAACATGCATAATTATTTTTCAGTACAAAATAACATGCATTACGACGTGTCTAATATGCATAACAACTTGCCGAACATGCATAACACACTATGCCTGTCCGAATGAGATCATATCCTAGGGTTGTATCCGCCAAGATTGAGTTTTTAATAGTGAAAACCCCTTCAGCTTACAACGCGATACTGGGACGAGGATCACTCAACACATTCGGAGCGATCGTTTGAACCTCTCACCTAGCCGTCAAATTCTCGACACCTTCAGGAATAGACGTAGAACGAGGCGCTCAAGACGAAGCTCGTGAATGTTACCATGCTGCACTAAAAGGATGGGTACATCAAATCGGTTCACCACCCACACAACCCGAAAAAGAAGAGCCCGAAACACCCTAGAACTCTTCAAGCATCATTGACACTCAACCTGATGAGGGTACACCAACAACGATGGAAGATGTTGAAGATATCGAAGTAGAAGAGGGAAAATACCTAAAAGTGGGTAAGGCACTCCCAGGAACTCTTCGCAATAACCTTATTGATTTCCTCAAGCGAAATATATCCTCCTTCACATGGACCGTAGAGGACATGCCGTGGATAAACAAAGAAGTGTTCGAACATCGCTTGCACATTAGGCGATGTTACAAACTCGTCATATAGAGAAAAAGAAATATTGGGGTAGAAAGGCAGAAGGCAGTATGCGCGAAAGTAGACAAACTACTAAAGGCAAGATTTATTCGTGAGGTAACCTGTTCGGATTGGCTCGCTAACCCGGTCTTGGTTAAAAAGGCGAATGGCGATTGGCGTATGTGCATTGACTTCACCGATCTCAACAAGGCATGCCCAATGAATCCTTTCCCTTGCCTAGAATTGACTAGCTAATCGACTCTACTGCGCGACATGCCGTACTCAACTTCATGTATGCTTTCTCCGGGTATAATCAGATACGTATGTACCTGCAAGATGAGAGTAAGACCGCATTCGTAATCGACATGGGCTTGTATTGCTATAAAGTTATGTCATTTGGGCTACGAAACATAGGAGCAACTTACCAATGAATGATCAACAAAGTGTTTGAGAAGCAGATTGGAAAAAATATGGAGGCTTAGTTTTGAAATCTAATAAAAAATTTCTAGAAAATATTTAAAGTTGAAAGACTTGATTTTTACTTTTATCTTAAAGAATAGTAATGAACCTTTTTATTTTAATTAGAAGTAGGAAATAATTTGTCCAATTTTAGTAGCCAATGGTATATATCTATGTACCATGTGTAAATAGTTTTGCAGTATTAAAATTAAACATCTAGATATGCATTTCCTTGGCAAGCTTATGTCTTAAACTGGAAACTGGATTCTTCATATATTGAAGGAAATGATTCATTCTCGCATGAATTTAATGTACGGTAAAGAGTAAATGGAGAGATACATTGCACCAAACACGGCATTAAATACCGTGGATTTTATGAGGTAAAATATTTATCAGACAAACATGATCTAATTCTCTGAACTTTTCATTATTACGAAAGCAATGAAAGCAATGAAAGCAACAGTTAATAGTAAATAATCGTTGTCTTAGCCGAATTAAAAAAAATTATTTTCTCTACGGAAAAATACATTTGCCAATAATTCTTCATATGATTTCAAGGTTTAAAATAACAGTTCGCGCGGTTTAGCGGTGGAGGAGTGATTTAGCGTTTAGCGTTTTATCGGTGATAAAACGGTCGATAAACTACCATATCGATATTTATATCATATAAATTTATTTCAAATGATATTAAGTATAAATTATAATTAATATAATTTATATGCTTAATAATAACATATAATAGTAATTTGTTATCAATTACCATATAGATATTTATAACATATTATTTTATTTCAAATGATATTAAGTATAAATTATAATTAATATAATTTATATGCTTAATAATAACATATAATAATAATTTGTTATCAACTACCATATCGATATTTATATCATATTACTTTATTTCAAATGATATTAAGTATAAATTATAATTAATATAATTTGTATGATTAATTATAGCATATAATAGTAATTTGTTCACAAAATATATTTTCAAAGAATAATATATTGAATGAGCATGGCTAAAATAATATGCATAGTACACCCCATTTCGTACTATGCATATATATATAGGTCAATAAATTGAGATTTAAGTTGCTCAATAAATTCTTCATATGAAAATATTGTGGGAAATGAAATTTCGTGATTTTTAGAGCTTTCTTGCTATTTTTTAAATATTTTTTAAAAACAGTTCAGATTTAATACTACAAAAGTGTCATTTCTGGGCTGTTTTTAAAAAATATTTAAAAAATAACAAGAAAGCTCTAAAAATTAAAAAAATTCCTTTCCTACAAGATTTTGATATGAAGAATTTATTGAGCAACTTATAATATTAATTTAATGATCAAATTAAATATAAATGACCGCATAGTACGGAATGGGGTGTACTATGCATATTATTTTAGCCATGCTTTATATTGAATAATTCATAAGCAAGTATATTAGTAGTTTATAAGCATAAAGAAAAAAATGAAAAAGTCACCTAAAACTTGATCTGCTAAAAAAAATAACAATTAAACAACAAAAACAGCTATATCACCACTAAAATCGCTATATCGCCGCTAAAACGCTAAATCGTGTCCGCTTTATCGGTCGCTAAAACCGCTATATCGCCAAAAACCTCTAAAACCGCATTTTTCAATATATCTTGCGTTATAGCTCCAAAAACCGCTAAAACCGCTACATCGCCGTTTTATCGCCGCTATTTAAAAGCTTGTATGATTCAGTAACCCGTTATACCGCAACGGTTGCATAACAGTTGGTTAGTGTGTTTTTTAACCGTTGGTATATATGTTATTTTGTTGTAGTGCCAATAACCCGAAATTTTTTGAATTAACCAAAATAAATAGTAAAATAACGAAAATAGAAAAATCATACCTAAAATCACTATTTTAGCCATCTTGGAATCACAGATGGCTACATAACGCCGGCAACAGACAATCCAACATAACCCCGGAATCAAGGCCTTCCCCATAACTCCGTAATCCATGCCTTCTCCATAACTCCGAAAACCCTGATTCCGGAGTTATGGCTTCCTCTGTGATTCTGGGGTTTTGCCTTTAAACCCGAGAAACCCTTCTTCTCCCACAGCCTTCCTCCATTTTTAAAAATAAAAAACTTAGATGAGTGAATCTTGAAGCAAATCGTTGAATTTTTTGCTGATTAGCATGATTAGAGATATATTCCGAAGTTAGCACCTCTCTTTGCTGTAACAGGTTTTTTAATTTTGTTTTATTTTCGAAAAATATAGTAATTCACCGAATTTGTAAGATTTGTGTTGATTTTATATAAATTTGTTAAGTTATTGTTAGTATTGTTATTTCATTGTTAGATTAGTGAGTTTAGATAAATTTGTTATAATAAATATTAAATTATTGCTAAATTAGTTAATTAATTTAGAAAACAGGTTTTTTTAATTTTTTATTTTCGAAAATATATAGAAATTCACCAAATTTGTAAGATTTGTGTTGATTGTTTTATAAATTTGTTAAGTTATTGTTAGTATTGTTACTTCATTGTTAGATTAGTGAGTTTAGATAAATTTGTTATATTAAATATTAAATTATTTCTAAATTAATTAATTAATTTAGAAAATCACAAAATTTGTAGAAATTGTGTTGATTTTTGTAGAAATTGTGTTGATTGTGTTCGATCAGTTAGTTTAGAAAAAATTGTTAGATTAAAGATTATATTATAGTTAAATTAGTTAATTAATTCACATTATTGTTAAATTATATATTTTTTTGTTAAAAATAGTTATTTTATTTATGTAAGTTGTTAGAAATTGTTAGATTATGTTGTTCTTTTTTTATTGAAAGGTAGTTTTGTTGAAATGACGAGACCTCGAAGAAGTAGTTTTTCTCGACCTAGCACTTCTTAGCCTAGCACCTCTGAGGCTATTGCTTCTCTCCCTCCTGATTGTCAGTCCTTTTCCGACTTGTTGCAGATGCCTGTCACCCAACACAAGATTACGACCGTAAAAAAAGATATGGTATATTTTTGTAATATATATTTATTTCAGGATATTGTTGAAATATTGCAGAGCGGTGATGATTTAAAGTGCATTTGTCATGACAATGTTGTACCATATCACGAGAGTTGTGGTCCGGCATTGAAGAGATTGGGGTTGTATCATATTTCTCAATTGGGTCATAAGAGAAGAGATAAGGGATTGATTACAGGACTGGTAGAGCCATGGAGGCCCGAGACGCACACATTTCACATGCCTATCGGTGAAATGATCGTCACTCTACAGGATGTTAGTTGTCTATGGGGGCTACCCATAACCTGTGCGGTTGTTACAGGAATTTGTGATAACAACTGGAGGCATATGGTAGAGTAGTATCTTGGTAGAAAGGTCGGGGATGAGGCGTGGAGGTGTCGTGCTTTAAAGAAATCTTGACAGCAACAACGTTTGGTTTCGAATTACAGCCTTAGTTTGAAGTGGTTGCGGCACGAGTTCGCTAATATGCCGGAAAATCCCACACAAGAGCATGTAGATTTTCATACTCGGGCTTACATTCTAGATTTATTTGGTTCTTTCATGTTTCCAGACTCCAGTGGAGACAGTGTATTGGCCATGTATCTCCAGTTTTTGGAGAATTTGAGTTGTCCACCTGTGCTTTACAATTGAGGGGGGGTGCCATTTTGGCGTATTTGTATCGCGCATTACCGATTGCTGCTCGGAAGCAGCCTTGTTCTATTTGGGATCCAATGGAGTTATTGCAATTGTGGTCTTGGACCCGCCTAAATGTGTGTCGGCCAAAAGATGATAGAAATCATACCCTCACTGCTTGGGGTTTACCAGATCGAGAGTCATGTCATGCTTACGGGAGGACATGGACGGGTTTTAAGTTGTGGAAAGACAACCCTCACAATGTTGGAGGAAAGCATCCACGAGATGTTTTGAATGCGATGAAAGAGGGTGAAGTTGAGTGGACACCCTACACTACGTTCTTCCCTCTTGCGCCGTCATGTGTACTACGTGATCAGGGAGTTTGGTTGGCTAGAATCCCTCTCATTCATTTTTGGATAGTCTCACATCACTATCCGGATAGGGTCATGAGACAGTACGGTTTACTTCAGACCGTTCCTCCCCCTCCTCCATTATCTTGGGATGTTCACCGAGCGTTAGACGAGGTAGATCATACTGATGGACATTATGATCTTCACTAGGGGAGCGTCATGCTGATTATGTGGGCCAGTGGAGTGCAGATAGACTATCGTTGTGTATCATTCCCACAGATGTTCATCAGTATATGCCTTGGTATGAGAGATTTGGGATGAGGATGATTTATTTAGAGCGTAATTCCACCCATGATCTCACCCAGCCACTGCCTCCTCCGTCTGAGCCACCTAGCAGTCTTACATATGTTTCTCATTCTGAGTAAGCCACACGACAGGTTAGTGATGTTTTTTAACTACTCAAATAGCTACTCAATGTATGTATCTTATTATGTTACTTACGAATTTTTGTCTTGCAGGGCAAGCGGGCCTTTAGGATGCAGTCATGGCAATTTTACTGGTCTTGACAAGGGGGTTGAAGCGTTTCGAAAAGAGAACATTATTATCATGTCAAGGACACCTGCATGATGTCGGTCAGGGGCATAAGTTGGAAAAATTGCTAAGGGATGCTGGGTTGCCTGAAAGAATCGAGGATATTACCACCTCAGACAAGCCTGAGATTCCAGGATTTCATGATCAGGAGGCGACGTGGGCCACAACATATGAGGGTGATTATGACGAGATTGTTTTCAGCATGGCTGGGACATGTTTAGGACCGCACGGTGATCCCACGGCATCAACTAGTCAGTATCAAGGCGGAGATCACTCCCAAGTATGTGAATCGCTCCTTTATGATGTTTAGTGACTATGTAGTAAATTGTTAATATTTTTCTAATGTTAAACAAGCATATTCTACCCAAGGATACAATTCAGGATTGAATAGTCCATATCAGGGAGGAGATGCTGCACAGGGTTGCGATTTCTTAAGTAGTCAGTATGGGGCAGGAGATGGTGCACAGGGTTTTGACATGTTGAGTAGTCAGTATCAAGGAGGAGATGCTGCACAGGGTTTCGCCATTTCCCTCGGACCATCCATATTGGAGATATTAAAAAACAACCTTAATTCCCTTGTGGCGGTCTGATATTACACACATCTTACCAGATCGGATAACTTCTCAACGCAACTAATTCATGAACCAACCCCAATTTTCTAGGTCTTCCTTCTCCACTAATGCAAATGCCAATGGTATCAATTGATTCTCTGCATCGTATCCGCAAGCCATCAATAATCTTCCCACATAATGACCGGATAAAAAACCTGTTAGTGTTGGTGTCCTAGACCCAAATCATATGTTTGATTATTTAGTTTATTAGTGAATGATTATATCATTTTGTTCCTTGAGTTATTATATTTTGTGGATTATCTGGGTTGATGACTTGAATTGTAGAATTCCACCAATGAAATAAATATAATTACTCTTAAAAGTCTTTGATCTTGGTAATTAGCAAGGAACACTAATTGACCAATATAAGATCAGTGTGTCAGATTAGATGATGATCACATTCTACATATCATATGACAAAGAGTTGTCAATGCTAATTACACAAGTGTATACATCGGGATGTATAGCACTAGACATACCCAAAAATGAAATATCACGTGGATTGTGTTACGTGCCATTGATATTTCATTTGTGTCATGAATTCTAGGATTGAGATGTTTATATTTCCTACATGAGAAATATACATCGTTGGTATTGTCCAACGCTCACTTTAACTATGAGTTATATAGACAGTTATTGCAATGTGTATAACTTGTGCGGAGGAACTATACGCATCAAGATACCATTGTCTTCTATACATGATATAGATGATGATATCTTTGGGCCCCTTGATAAAGTTTGTATTATGAGGATGCAATATGATTATATGTTAATCATATCATAATTAAACTTTAGAAAATCAATAAAGAATAATTAGCAAGGATGACACATTCCTACCTTGCAATTATTTTGATATCATGAGACAAGGAATTGACACAATAATATTTTAATATTACATGATCATGATTTTGCATTGTGCTTTTTCATCTACATCATTTGGGTAATCAATATACCATGGCTAGTTGTATCATTGATTTATGAAATTAAAATGTTTAGTTTCATTGCCATAATGATGGGATCCCATAGGGTCACACCATATGAAAGATTAAAAGAAAATATTGTAAAATAATCCTAGTAATATTTAAAGTATGTGTGACATATTTTAAATGGCTTTTGATACATGAGAGTTGCATATAAATTAACATTGGATATTAATTTATATGTTGGCCTTTTAATATATGGAATTGTGGACTTAATCAAATATTAATATGATTAATGTGTTTAAGCCCAAAGCCCAAATATAGGCCATAAAATTTCTGGGGAGAATTGATTAATAATGATATAATTAAAAGAATATTGATGTATATCATTAAACCTAATCAATTTCCATTAAAGAGGAGAGAAATTTTTGGACAGTTTTTTTAGGTAACTTTAAATAGGATTTTCAAAGGGCAAACCTCAACCATTATGAATGTATGACCTATGAAAATTGAAGCCATTTGAGTCTAGAATACAATGGTTCAAGTTTGAAGTCGTTTGGAGTTACCTACAAAGAGTTATGGCAGATTTAATAACCAAAGGTCAGAATTTCAGCTTTGAACTTCTTGGCTGAAATTTGTCTCTCTCTCTCTCAATTTTTCTCTTATGTGCTGAGACAAAAAACTCCATTAAAATTTCTGAAATTTTGAAGAAGATTTTGAAACTAGGATTAAGGTATCACTTGTTGTTCTCTTACTAGCTTTAGAGATACAAGTGTTTCTTTAATCTTTCAGTGAATACCTAAGGAGGCTCGACGGTTGACGAGCTAAGCACAACCAACGAAACAAGGCATAGGGAATAAGAAGTTACTAAGCTAGACAACCCTACTCGATTTGATTTGAATATCAAATCATATGGTATAATATTATTCCCTAATTATTTAGGCAAATAAATATTGTCTTTACACTTATAATAACTAGATCATTTGTTTTGAGATGAATACAATTTTGTTTTATTCCTTGCTTTCGAAGCATCAAAACTTTGAAAACCTACGTTGATACTTATCATCGGACGAATGTACTTTACTGCCTCAATGCACTGTCCCCATGCCCAAACCGCAGCATGGAAAAAACGTACTTCAGGTTGATTGGTAGGAGTCATCAGAATAGCATACTTCATTGATGGATTCGTCGATTGGATGGCATTAAAATAACGAGGAAGCAAGGCATGTGATCCCTCTCAAGTTCCAAATATTTTCGTAATTGCTAACTCCTTGCCTCGCCATAACTTGGCGTATGATGGATCGGCACCGAAAAATTTTGCTTTTACTAAATGTCTGACATTTTTAATTGTCATGGTCATATCTTCGTTAATTTCCTTTTTAATAGCACCAGCAATTATCTTGGCCGTAAGCTGTGCATGATCTACTCATGGAATCGATTGGACACAAGTGTGCGGGTATGGATTGGTTCTTATTGTCCAAAAATTATTACCTTTAGGACATACAACATACAACCTCCAAAAACATCTCTGATCTTTGCAAACCATAACTAGCCTCGTCGCGCTACTCCTTTCTATTTTAATCTTTATATTTCCTTTGATGTGATACTCACTAATGGTCCATTGTAACTGATTTTTTGAATTATATACACGATTTTCTGCCAAGGGATCGTCTGACGAATTTTGTGCTTCATTGTAAATTTCATTGAAACCAGAGATATCACTAAGCTCCTATACTGGGTGATGTTTTTCTGATCTTCCTTGCACAATTATCCGATGATTTGGATGATCGTTAGGATTATAATCCAAATCGTCTTCGTCAGAGGTGTATCCATAATCTTCTCCTGTTTCTCATTCTCCCTCTTCGGGTAATATATTCTCATCGTCATCGCCTTCATGTTCTTCAGGAATATTAGATATGGGCTCATTAAGATCAATAATTGGTGAATGTCTTGCGGAGAGAGATATGAAGAGTATGGTTAGTGCTACAAGGTACTGTGTCATGGCTAAATCTCGGAGGCTCTTCATCTGTGTTAACAACATTTTCACTTGTGCGAGCAAAATTAACGGGATTCTCATTTGTCCCATTTGGCACCAGATCAACATATAATTCAACAAATCTCCAATTCATTTCTGATTGTGCCATTTGCAATATCATTCGCTACTCTACCTCATCACGAATGGGAATTAAACAAAAATGATAAGCAGGTGGGATCGTAGTGTTATACCGAGCGACAACATTCAGCGAACATTGACTCTCAAATATCCCCAACCATTTGTATATTGTATTTTTCACATCTTCATACCGAGTTTCTTCATTTTCCGGAAAAGTAAAATTAGAATCACAACTATATTCCATACCATATGGTCTATGTCGAGTTTCACCATCCATATACATAGAAATTGGAATCATATTCCTTCACTACAACTGTATAAATTTCGCAATTAATAATATATTAGTAGTTCAAAAATTAAGAAATAATACATATTATAATAGTTCTAATTAATTTACACTAATTCTATTTTTTACTTTACAAATTATTACAATGTAATTAAAAATAAAATAATACCTGAAATGATTTAGCAGCAGAAAGCAAATTTTGCAAAAACTTCACGACGATATTTTTCTATTTTTCTATGCTTCACTCCTCACTTCTCTCTTTTTTTACTTCACTCCTTATTCCTTACTCCTCTCTTCTCTCGGCTGTCTTTAAAAAGACACAAATTAATCCGTAATAAAAAAATTTCTCAAAACTCAAGAATCACAGAACATACCTTAACTCCAGAATCACTGCTTCCGTTGTAACTCCGGAATCCCTGCTAGCGGAGTTCTGGAGGAATCTGTGATTCCGGAGTTACAACAGAAGCCGTGATTCCGGAAAGGCTACTCAGGTAATTTATGTAATAATTTTGCTATTTTGGTTATTTTACTATTTATTTTGATTAATTAAAACAAATTCGGGCCAATAACCCAATTTCTATTACTCTGAGTTTTACTGCTAACATTATTTTATTTTTTGTTTATATTGATTTTTGTTCTTATTTGTAATGTAAATTGACAGATGTGGGCAGATGATGTGATGATACTTCATTGGAGCATTTCTATCGGAATAAAATTTTGGAGTGTTATAAGATGGTATTAAATTAAAAACACGGCAACAACAACCACTACAACAGAAATGGAGAATTTAGCGACACTCATAAAACAACATTCAAACAAAATTTTGTAAAACATCATTGACAAAAGTGAAAAAAAATTAAATTCAAAAAGTAAAAGCAATGGCTATTTTAAATAACAATTACTTTATTGTACAGTAGCACAACGATTATTTACAGACAAATGTTGCCTGCATTTTTCAAAAAAAATTTCCCAAAATTCTAAGGCAACAGTTAATTAAAATAATTGTTGTCCCTCTGTAGACTTAACGCAATGATTAATATTTAATAAGAGTTGTCATATTCCAATCTTATGTATAAAAAACACCTTCTCCATCTTCTCTCTTTTCGTTTTCTCTTCTTCTTCCTCTAGAAATCGCCTTCCGCACCTTCTCAACCCGTCTTCTCATTTTGTTTCTGTCTTCCTTCCTCCTCTTGCTGCCTCCACACCTCTAGCAGATTTGTCTCTGCTAGAGGTGTGGAGGTGATCTAATCTGATAGATTTTTTTTCTCTCTTTCTCGTCTGGCCGATATCGTGTTGTTCTCCTCTCCCCATCTTAAAGTAATTGCTTTTGGTTTTTGGCTTTTTTTTGTGTGAGGTGCCACTGTCATGGTCTTGTGTTAAATTAAATATGTTAGAACTTATTTGCATGGTTGTGCCACTAGCGTGGCTTTCGGCTTTCTTTTTTGTGTGAGGTGATACTGTCACGGCCTTGTGTTAAACTAAATAAATTAGAACTTGTTTGCATGATTGTGCCACTATCACGGCTTTTGGCTTTCTTTTCTTTGTTGTTAGATTTAGGGTTTAAAGTAGTATTGCATGCAGCTCCTAACAATTTGTAGTTTGCTTGCAGCCCCTTTTATTTTGATTTTATTCTTCAATAGTTGGTATGTTGTGTTTTGTAGGTGACAAAGAGGTTATGGGCATGGAAATGATCAACTCTGTCAGATCATTCATGTCTCCTGTTGATTTGTATTTTTCTTCTCTCGCCTATGATCGTTATCGTATTTTTCTCCTATTGTCACGTCGTCTGTCCTCTCTTCTTTTAGGAGGTAATTTTTTATTTATTTTGTTAGTTACTACAACAATTTAATAGTTAATTGTGCAGGCAAATAGCAGCAACTTTTGTGTATAGAAAAGTTGTAGAGCATGAGTGCAATGCACTTAGAATTTCAATAATTTAAAGATCATTTATCTTTTGAGAGAAAAAAAATATGAAGATGTAATAAGCAAGAGGAATGTAAATTAAAAAGTAACATAATAATTACATACAGTTGCTCGCAAGTATTTGTAAAGTTTTCCAGACAAATTGTGCATTCCTCTCCAAAGTTGATTTTATTTGCACTCATTTTCTGATCAACTGGAGATAAAACATCAGTGGTCCGTATGCTTTCTATGTACTTTAAAGAATCCTTAAACTACAAAAAACACAAAGAAAAATAAATAAGTAGGTACAATACTTGATAGAAATTAAAAAGTTTGATTTCACTCTAAAGAGCTCCTCTATTTCATCCTAAAAAGTAACTAATTAATCTATTTTTTTTCACTTGGATAGTAGACCCATTTTCATAGGTAAAGACTTTTGTTCCTTTAAGTCCTTTAATCAGTACATATTTACTTCAATACAAGATGTCATCTCTTGTTAGGTTCTTTCCCTTAAAATACTCGCTATATTTGGTGGTATTATATGTCCTACCAGAATAGTGAAATAATTTCTTGAGAAATACCCTAATAGGAGATCACCCTAAAAAATGAACAAGAATAGTGTTATTTTTAATGATTAAACTGTGTTATTTTTGCTCATTTTTCAAAAGTTCAAAAAGTATAGCTACAAAACTTCAAATGCGCTCAAAATTAGTTTAGTAGGAGATTTTGATGTCTTAATTGTTGTCACACCCCAGAATAATCGCTATCTTAAGGGTGTCAATCCCGCCACGTGTACTTGACTTTAAGCACACGAAAGGCTTAATAAATTACTAGGAATTTGATATTTGGATTATTTATTTTACTCAAATTTAAGGAAAAGCACACACATTGAACACACAATACATGATCATCCAACAAATATATATGTATAAAATCCAGGGTCTATACAAAGTTTTTCAGCGGAAGCAAAATAAAAATCAAATACATATAGAAGAGGATGATTCCATCAAAGGACGTGAGATCGAACTCACTAGCCTACTACAAGCTACTCCTAACAAAAGAAAGTAAAATAAAACAAGGATATGATCAACAAAACGGAGGACGCCTGGATACACCATCCTAACGCTCTCCTCTACTCGTCAAGTGACTCCTGCACCGTACCTGGACCCCACAACCAACCGTGGAACGTGAGTAAATTATAAAAATTACTCAGTGTGAATTAAGGTCTAGCCTTTGGAATTATATCCGATTCAAGGTTGGACCAATCACATTTACTGAGAATACTTATATTAAGATTCTACACCTAGCTTGTGTTTTGTTTAACTATTAATCAATTTAAATGAATAATTAAATCTATCCAAAGAGACAATACGAGAAAGAAATCCAAAATATTTATGAGGAATAGTAGTATACAATATTAGTATGAAAAGATATCAAACTCCCAGACAAATGTACAAAAGAATCAAATTTTAGAAACCCGAGTGTAGGACTTCAGGATTCGCCCCCTTAGACGGGTCTAGTATGTCAGCCGCCAAATCTAAGGGTATCGTTAGACGGGTCTAGTAAAATCAGCCGCCAATCTAACTTAATTCTGAGTTTCCAGAACGAAACACCCTGGTATAAATAGAGCGGCTATAAAAGCACACACTCGATCAAAAGCGAACCGAGAAGCCTACCTTACAAAGAGAAAATAATAAACATAAACTCTCGATCTCAGCCGTCATACGGAAATAAGAAACCGACTACCCGTTTGAATAATAATAAAAAGGGAACTCCCTGTACTAGTTAAAGTCAAGGGGAGGCCCAGATTTCCTCGTTACTTGCTAAGAGTTATTAGGGGAACCCCTTCGAATATTTAGAGATCTCAAATATCGACTAATAGAAATATATAAAGAATGGAATAGCTCCAATACCTCACATATGACACACATACTCTAAACTGAGAAACCGAACCTTAATCACTCAAAAAGAAGTATTATAATACATATACTAATAAGGAACTTTGAAAATGAAACTCTCAAACTGGCACTACGCGCCATCAAGTGATGATCACGTTTGATGAGCATCAGCCGAATGTCTATGAAGACATCCCGACGGGAGAATCCCACGGGCGTTTAGCTTGCGTACGTAATCCGCCCGTCACGATGCCCTCACGCCACATATCCGGCTGGTGATCACTGGCTCGACTCTCATCACTCCCGACGAGAATACATATAATACTTTTATACGCATCTACCTATAAGTAGCTAATAGTTAATACGATCCGTATATCGGATCTTATATGCAACATGTAATGCATATGACATGGGATGCAGGTTTGTCTCAATAGTTGGTACAATTACCGGTATGCAATTATGACAGTTCAAGTCCTACGGGCCTGATTAGTTATTGTTGGTAGTTTGGTACCACAATTCAATTTAGGTAAGACTGGTAGGTCCTACTTAAAAGAGAAAGGAATATAATCCCCAGGAATCCACACCTGAAATGAAGCGTGAGCTACTCTAACAGAGGGTTTGCCGCGTCCACGCTGACCTCAGTGTCGTATGCAGCTACGTCAGTCTCGTCCCCTGTGTGTGGGTCCGAGTCGACTAGGTCACCTATTTATTTATTTCGTGTTTGTTTAATTAGTCGAGGGACTTGAGAAACTAAGTGAAATCAAATGACAAGGTAACGGCGTTTGAGACGTCCTTGATGCTCCTAATTTATTTTATTCAATATTTTTACTTAATCAAGTCTTGTGTGCAGTGTCCATGCTGCACAGTGAGCGTGTGTTCAACTCACATATCTCTTTCTTCGTATTTAATTTATATGTTATTTTATAATGTTTTACTATTCCCATTATTAAATGTGACGTCAGAACGATAATGTACAAAATGTAAATAACAAATCACGAGAAAAGCATGTTATAAAATCAACTATTTTTAGTTGGACTTTTATTATTATTAACAATCAAAGAAGGAACAAAAATAGCTAAATATATATTAACCTATGTGTGTGTAAATATATTGATTATGTGTTTATAGAAAAATTGATCAATATATATATCTTTATAATTAGATATTTACTTAGTCATAATTGGATGTTTTTCATATGAAATTTAGGTGTACAATATACTCTATGTGATATAGAGAAATTGATCAATATATAATGTTATCTATATAGTTATACTTAGTCCAATATGGTTGGTGGTGATTTGAGTGTACTTTATTAAATATATGTATATATATAAGTTCATATATAAGTATATATATGTATAAACATATAATCATGTATATACTTATATACATACTCATATATATGTAATTAATTATTTGGTTATTTTGTATATATATATGTGTATATATATATATATATTACACTTAGTAACACTTATAATTATTTAATTATATTGTTTAGTATTATATCAAGTTTAGTTACTTAATTTATTCGTTACGCATTATTAGTAAATCAAGTGTCATCATGTCAAATACGATGTCGTATCAAGCTACTATCCTACTATGTAATCTGAGCCGTATATTATACGTTATATTGTTTATTGTGATAAATATAGTATAGAAAATATGTAGAAACACAAGTTGGTTATTTTTAGTTTATGTTTGGTTTGTGTTAATCCTATGGGATCGGAAGCCCGAGACTCATACGTCATTGCCGTAGCTCTCGCTGCACGGGCTTATAATCGTCATTTCCCAATTATACCTTTCTCGGTCCCTTTTTTATTATTTGGGTCTAGTTATCAAGTATTATGGGTCGGGCCGCTAATTTTGTAATGTAATATCTGTAAACATCCCTCGCGGCCCAAAACAGGGCCCAAGCCCAAAAATACTAAAAACTAGCCTAATTATTTTATTATTTAGACCGTAAACCTGTACAATATCTATTGGGTCTAATGGGCTCAACAGGCCCAATTATTATTTACACTTATTTTTTTTCTAAAAGGGTCCAGCAAGAGCAGAAAGCCCAAAATTTTCTATGGACCCAGGCCTCAATTCTGGGCACAATGTTCTCAGTCAAGCACAAAGTCAGCGAACCAACCCCAGCAAGTCCAACCACAAAATACACAACCAGATACCAGCACTAGTACGAGCTGTACCAGTATCAGTACACAGACTCGATACTGGTCTAGTGTCAGCGTACCAGAGGGTCACCGAAAACCAGACAACACAGGCACAACACACAGGCATTCCGATACACACAGGTACACAGCAACGAGCACACAAGCAACAAGTAACAAGCAACATAACAAACACAATTCACGACAACCTTGCCAGTACCCAAAACCGGCCAAATAGCAAAAGTAAAGGAAGCCCCAAATCAACAAAACAAAGCACATGCATAAAAAACCAACAACAGAATAGGAAATTCGTTTCTGGGGTTTACCAGTAAGTAGGATCGAGTCTCGTGACCGAAAAGGTGGTCGTTGGGGGCCCACACCTCCTTCCTCGTTCTTTTTCTTTCAATTTCTATTCTCAACTTTCTAAATAAATCTAGTTATCTCAGCACATGAGTTCGTAAGGTCAATAGAGAGAACAACAAGAGTTACGGGCTTCTTTATAGAGGGTAGGGGTGGGGCCAGGAAGGAGATCAAGGCGCGGGTCGTGCGGAAACCTACTGTTCTGTCCTAAATGGTGAACAGTCGAGGTCGTACAGGGTCAGGGGCGAAGGGACGAGCAGAGGGAGAGAAGGTCAGCCAAGTGGGTGTACTAGCACTTAAGTACTCGGGTCGCTAGTCAAGAAAGGAGGGGGTGGGTAGCCTCCTTTCCTTAATGGCGGTGTCATTGCACAGTAAAGCAGCAGCCGAGAGAGAGACACATGGGCTACAGAGGAAACAAGAAAAGACAGAAAGGAAGAAAAGGGGACGAAGAGACAGCAACTCGAGGGAGAAATGAGAAGAGAAAAACGAAAAGAGATGCATCGGGAAGCACCGGGAAAAAGAGAAGAGACAGAAAGACAAGAGGGTGAGAGAGAGAGAGGTGATCTCGAGAAAAGACCAAAAGAGGAGAGAGAGGGAAAGGGCATTAATTGCCCGGGAGAGAGAGATGGGGGTAGTGGGATTCGGAAAATGGCCCGATTGTGTGGCCCTTCGATTTTGAGTTTGGGTTGGGTCGTGTAACTCATTACAGGATTTTAGAGTTAAATTTTTGTTTATTAAAATTATTTACATAGGTTATATAATTAGTTAAAGTTAGTTATAATATTGATAATTTCATTGTTATAATCAAATGAAACTTCATGCTTTTATATACCTTCTCAATTTGCATATAAAATTTTTGTTATAAGTACATTATGGTATTTTTAATTATTTACTTCTTTATAGGAAATGACTTATTAAATGAATCTTCTTCTTCTTTATCATTCGAAATTTTTAAATTTCAAATCAAGAGTTTTAGATTGTAGGTATTTTTCTAAGCTGGATTAGAGTTAATATTTTAATTAGGGATAAATTTTATTGTTAACAAGATAATTATTTACTAATATAATTGTCAAAAAATGGTGGATCTTACAATTGTGTTGACCAATTTAGATCAGTTATTTGAGTTGTCGGTGTATGATTTTTTATGCTGAAGTAAAACACTCTTTTTACTTTGCATAACACGATGACATATCTATATATACATATATATAGAGAAATGTTATGGTGCATTACGAAACTAAGATTAGTTTTGACATCATGTTCAAATTTTAAATTTTAAATTTTAAACGGTCGATCCAAGTGCTAGTTACGTAAAAATATAGTAACAATAATAATATAAATTAAGTCCAGTTACATTTACGAATAAATTTATGTTAATTATAAATTTATTCTAACCGTCAAAGCTATTCACCGATATATTTTGAAAAACTTTTTTCGTTGGAAAAAAATAAAGTGAAAAGATAAGAAAATAACTCTTATCTCATGTGAAACTTCTATATGTTTCTATACAAAATAGAATATATATGGTTAAGGTCCGTGAAGATATTTCTTATCACTATATCCTTTATCTTTAAATTTCCAAGATAAACATCAGTTACATAAAGATACAGTGGTAATAATAATATAAATTAAATTTGTATGTTACATTCAAAATCAAATATATATATATATATATATTTCCTCACTAATATATATGAATAAAATAAATTATGTTAGAAATAACGTCTAAATAATAAATTTAACAAAGAAAAATAAAATTTCCTAACACACACAATAAAATATGTGAATTTTCGTCTCAAATTATTAACTTTATCAAATTTCTGAAGTATGAGACTATGAGAGTCATGTCAAACGTCAATTTCAAGTCTGTTTGCCGCCACCTATTCTCAAAGAATGTATCTCCGTTGCAAATTTCTAATTCTACGCATATCATAATATATCAAAGGCTGCAGAAAATCTTTGAACTCTGTAAAACTAAAAGTCTAAAACTTCTCTGATAGCAAGATTTCCCCAGATTACATAATAATCCAAAACAAAAGAAGATGAATAGATAATGCCCCAAAATCCTTGTGACCCTTGCGTTCCGTCTCACCAACCTCCCCCACCATTGACCATTGCCAGTCGCACCATCCACGTGTCGTCATCTGATACCACCTCTTTTCCCAAATCCAACGGCACCTATATTCCCTCAACCTCAACTAACACACTTCTACCCACCCCCTACTCCTCCTCCTCCTACCCCTCTATTTAAATCCCCTGCCTTCCCTTCCCAGTTCCCTCTCCTTAGGGAAAAGTTTCTCCCAGAAAAACTTGCTGAGAAATTTTTCTCCCTATCAAACCAAACTCACCCCCAACTCCCCAACAAACCAACCAAACAATCCAAGTCAGAACCCAACTCAATCCCCATGGCCATGGAGAAGGGAGGCAATGCAAACGGCTTTTGTACGGCTGATCCGTTGAACTGGCGTGCTGCGGCCCAGGAGTTGTCTGGGAGCCACTTGGATGAGGTCAAGAGGATGGTGAGCGAGTTCCGGGCTGCCAAGGTGAAGCTTGAAGGAGCTAGCCTCAGAATTGCTCAGGTGGCGGCCGTGGCAGCTGGGCCCAACGTCAGGGTGGCGCTCGATGACGAAGCACGCGGTCGCGTCAAGGCGAGCAGCGACTGGATCATGGATCGCTTGAATCGCGGCATTGATGTCTATGGCGTTACCACCGGCTTTGGTGCCACCTCTCACCGACGCACTCAGCAGTGTGAATCCCTCCAGAAGGAGCTTATCAGGTACTGTCACAATTCACAAACTGTTTGTTTAACTGTGACTTTTTAGAAAACTTTCCTTTTTGTCGTGTCGTCGATCAATCGTGCCGTCTGAATTGATATATAGAAACAAAGGGGGCTTGGATCTGGCTAAATTTTAGTTATAACTGTATATGACAATATGAATTGAAAGATATCATGCTAGGGAATTTTGGGTTTAGATCCAATTTAGTAGTCTGCTTTTTTTCTTGTTATAAAAAAAAGAAGGCAAGTGATCTCGTGCTTTTATTAGTTACTTTGGTGTCAGTCGCATCAGAGGGGAAACTATGAGTTCATGGGTAAAAGGCATTTGCTTAAATTGGAATCTTCTTTAAGCAGTAAGAAAGGATGCACAGCACAGCCGTCTCTTTTTTTAAAATCGTTATAGTAATTTTAAAATTCACACTATTAATGTTTTTCCTTAAAAAAATATATCTCTCTGTTTCCTTTTGTGTAAAACGAATTTGAAAGGTGTTTTTTTCGACGGTAATCAGCATGTTCTTCATTAGTTACAACTTACAAATTAACTTAAAATAAAATACGGTGAACAACAAATTGTTTTTTATGTGTTAGGTAATTTTTTCTTGGAGGCGGAGGGAGTTCTCTTCATTAATAAATAAGAATTAAACACCCGTATTAAGTGCACAAAAGAATATCACATAAGTTTAGTGACAGAGTAAAAATATATTTTAATGCCAAATTATTGTATGAAAATATTTTTTAATAAAGATATGTATATTTTGGTAGCGGTGGCTTTGTGGGACCGGATACTGGCATATAGTTTATGGTGGGATTCTATACGAGTGTCCTCCAATTATGTGTAGTGTCTCGTGTAGTGGTGGTATCGTGTTCTTCTATGCTCTGAGTCTGAGCATAAAAATCAATAAATATATGGTACTTTAACAAATTAATATTTAAAATACAAGGTGACGAGTTCCCTTCAGTGCTTGGTGTTACGTCATGACACGCTTTCAGTGGAATTATTCTTTGATCACATTTTTCAAAATTTTGCCCTCCTGGTTGGTTGGTAGGACTTATTTTTTGAGGAAAAAAAATATTGAAACTAAATTTTGTAGTGGGTCCTGAAGGCCACTGTCTGGCCCACTTTTGGTTTACCTAACAAGCCCACATTTTGTTAGAGAAACCATAGAGATACTATTTACTGATATGAGGAAAACAGTATGAGCTGATTTTATTTTATTTTATTTATTTAATTTTTCTACATTTTGTAAAATTTTGAGGCATATTTTATGTGTATTTTGGCAGAAAATTGTAAGAGTTGTGGGTCTCTTAACAGAATATGAGGCGGCGTGATTATCGCAAGTTTAGTATGCGATTTCGTATTAGTTCTAACCCTGACCTTATATTAAACTGTAATTCAATACAAGATTTAAACTGTAATTCAATACAAGATTCCATATAATAACACTAAAATACTTGTTCTTTGCACTCCGTGGTAAGTTGCATGATCCAAATTAAGTAAATAATATGGAATAAGAGATGCTATAAGTTTCAACTAACACTTTTGGATTCTTCTGCATATTAAATTGCACCTCGGCATAGGGAGTCCAAAATTCTTGAATAAAATAGTAGCATACCTGGCAATGATGATGATGACATTATACTGCATAAGTTCTTAAAACGACAGTTTGGCTTAATTGTTTGCATGGAAATATTCAAGTGAGCAATGAAAGCAAGTTGTCACCCTGACCAAAAGAGGAGGAAAGTAAAAAGAACAACAAATACACGGTTTTAGTAGTGGCAATGTGGCATGTTCTCAGAGATTACAATATGGACAGCTGGTGGTCACAAGTTACCTGCAGTTATCTGATAATTAATCCAAACAAGATTCAATCAACTCAGGATCTACTATAGTGCTTGTGATGTTTCAAGTTGCGTAACAGTTCATAAAACATGACACTTAGCCTTCAGACTTACCAAAATTTAGTCAAAATATCTGACAAAATTTTCTATCTCAGGTTCTTGAATGCTGGTATCTTTGGCAAAGATGCAAACAACAAGCTCCCTGCTCCCGCTGCCCGTGCAGCCATGCTGGTGCGCATCAACACCCTTTTGCAGGGGTATTCTGGTATCCGGTTTGAGATCCTCGAAAGCATGGCCGCATTCCTCAACTCAGGCGTGACCCCTTGCCTCCCACTCCGTGGAACTATCACTGCCTCTGGTGATCTTGTGCCTCTCTCCTACATTGCCGGTCTTCTTACCGGCCGCCCCAATGCCTCAGCCACTGGGCCTGATGGAAAAAATCTGACTGCTGCTGAGGCATTCAAAGTTGCTGGCATCCCCCACAACTTTTTTGACTTGCAACCTAAGGAGGGTCTTGCGCTTGTCAACGGTACAGCAGTTGGCTCTGGTCTGGCTTCAATTGTTTTATATGAGGGAAACATCCTTGCAGTTCTCGCTGAAGTGTTATCAGCGATTTTCTGTGAGGTGATGCAGGGTAAGCCAGAGTACACTGACCACTTGACCCACAAGTTGAAGCACCACCCAGGTCAGATAGAGGCTGCTGCCATTATGGAGCATATCTTGAAGGGAAGCTCATATATGAAGATGGCGGAGAAAGTCCACGAGATGGACCCACTACAAAAGCCAAAACAGGACCGATATGCACTCCGTACCTCGCCTCAGTGGCTTGGGCCCCAAATTGAAGTCATCAGGCAAGCAACAAAGTCGATTGAGCGGGAGATCAACTCAGTGAATGATAACCCACTCATTGACGTGTCCCGGGACGTCGCACTTCATGGGGGAAACTTCCAGGGGACACCAATCGGTGTCTCCATGGACAATGCTAGGTTGGCCATTGCTGCAATCGGCAAGCTGATGTTTGCTCAGTTCTCAGAACTGGTGAACGACTTCTACAACAATGGGCTTCCATCAAACCTTTCAGGTGGGCGCAACCCCAGCTTGGATTATGGCTTCAAGGGTGCTGAGATTGCCATGGCCTCGTACTGCTCTGAACTCCAGTTCCTGGGAAATCCTGTCACCAACCATGTGCAGAGTGCTGAGCAACACAACCAGGATGTGAACTCACTCGGCTTGATCTCTTCCCGCAAGACCGCCGAGGCAATTGAGATACTCAAACTGATGAGCTCGACTTACTTGGTTGCTCTGTGCCAGGCAATTGATTTGAGGCACTTGGAGGAGAATCTCAAAAACACTGTTAGGAACACCGTGGCACAAGTCACCAAGAAGATGTCGGTTGATCAGATTGGTGTGCTCCAAGACTCTCGATTTGGTGAAAAGGAGTTGATGCAAGTCATTGATCGTGAATACGTTTTTAGCTATGCTGACGACCCATGCAGCCTGAACTACCCGCTAACCCAGAAGCTGAGGCAGACACTGGTTGAATGCGCATTGCGCAATGGAGAAAATGAATTGAATGCAGCCACATCTATTTTCCAAAGGATTAAAGCCTTTGAGGAGATGCTGAACAAGGTGCTGCCGAAGGAAATGGAGGTGACTCGGGTTGCTTGGGAGAATGGCAAGGCAGAGATACCGAACATGATTGAGGAATGCCGCTCATATCCGCTGTACCAATTCGTGAGGGAGGAGTTGGGTGCCGGGTACCTGACTGGGGAGAAGGTTAGATCACCAGGTGAAGAGTGTGACAAGGTTTTCATGGCTATCAATGAGGGCAAGCTGATAGACCCACTGCTTGAGTGTCTCAAGGAGTGGAATGGTGCGCCTGTCCCTATTAACTAAAAACCAGAACATAGAAACAGAGAAAAATTGGGGGTTGGGGTTTAGTTAATAATTGGTGATTTTTTAATTTCTGCTTTTGACTTCTATTGTCTTGGTTCATTTAGACATTATGCTGTCTGTTGGTTTGGATCGCGCGCGCTTGTATTTAGTGATGACAAAGCAGTCATAATAATCAAATATAGAACTGAGACATTTGTTATAATATGTGTTCTGTTTTGCTTGTGTGGTGCCTTTCTAACTTCTTACTGGTTTCTGATAAAATTGGATTGCCAGTGTTATCTCCACGCCCACACATTTACACTGATATTGGATATTAAGCTGGATTTTTTTAAATCCAAACCTTACAAAATATAAGTTTCATAGAAAGTCAATCACAACCAAACAGACAGATTTAAGATGTTTCTCATCTTTCTTAGCTTAATCTACCCCATTGACGTGATTTGAATTTGATGTAAGGTAGGTAGAACTAGATATGGCACGGGACCATACAATTGCTGACTGGCTAACAATTCGCATTCGTCAATGTATATGTGATCAACAACTGTACTCACGCTTAAGTCGACTCAAACTGGCACTCTGCTTCCAAATTTTCCTCCTATCCACACATTAAACAAGAATAGGTCAAATTGTTTGACTTGTCGTTGCAATATTTTTAGTTTAATGTACGTGCACAAGTATTTCTTTATTATATAGCTACGTGGCGTTTTAATTAATGGTTAAATTTGTAGACTTCTCCCTATTCTCATTTTTTTTGTTCCATGTAGAATTGTAGATCTATGTTTGTTTTATACTAGTAATAGGTACAATATCATTATCGTGCCAGCAGGATGTGCTGGTAGCCTACCTAGTAGATTACCCCAGTGTGTTGCTTAAGTTAGCTGCACCAAAAACCTTCAGGATGTTTCATCCATCTAGCAAGTCTATGCTCCATTTAGTCTCTATCAAAGAAAAGAAAATTGTACATAATTATTCTCTTATAATAAGGTGCCAGCAAAGTCTTTTGCTGCATACTCTTACTCTATTGTAATACTTGAGCAATAAAGAATGTCAAACTTCCTCAGGGGGGCACTATTATATGAAAAACGGTATGTAAAAATAGCACTTTTTGACAAAAAAAATAGATGTAAACATGTGATTAAAACCTTGTAAGGAAGTCTCTCTTTCATAAGCTGTATAGACCAGAGACCATGTCTGCTCCGTATACAAGGTTAGTCGATTTGTGAACAACTCTGATTAACCAATCAATCTGTCAAGCAAGTGACGCTAATCTGCACATACAGCTTCTGCCAGCTCTTGTAATAGTTGTTTTCTTGAGAAGAATTAAATTATCATACTATAAGTAGTTATGCATAGTATGTGGCATAGAATTCTACTCAACAGCCCTAAATTTTTTATATGTTACTATTTCAGAAGCATGAATCATTATCACTTCAGCTAACGATAATCACAGAAACAATCAAACAATAGAGCACCAAAGCAGGGCAAGGAGGACAGATATATGTAATTTAGGTGCAATCAGAAAGTACAGTTTGAATCAATCTCTACCCTAAATATCCTGAAGTAATTAAATGATTACAACTAATTGATGATAGGACAATATTTTATCACAGTTGGCAAAGGGGGAGCTTTCAGGCCTTCACAAGATCTACACTACAAATTATGATTATTTCGAAGAAGCCAAACGTCACCTCCATTTGATGAAAGTCCTAATTTCAATCACCTTCAAGCATATGTTTCTATTTATTTTTTTTTTTCGCCTAAGAGATATGTATATGGTGCACTTGTGCTAATGGAGAAGATCTAAAGCTACAAAGAAAGAGTCAATGGTGGGGAAAGAGAGAGACTTTTGAGTTCTTCTACCAAACCAAGCTCAGCTAACTATAAATTTGTTTGCTTGGTCACCAACTCATTTTAGTTGAAATTCCAGCCAAGCAACCAGCTTTCCTCTCCTTGTTTAATGATGTTGACATTAGTGCTTACTAAACTGAATCATAAAAATCCCTCAAGGTTGCTACAAAAATTAGTTGCTGTCTGATTTAGCTCGGCTGTCCAATTTTTTTGTACCTGTTATAGATGTAACATCATGATGAAGAGTACAGGGACTACATCAGACTAAAGAAGGAATTCCTAATCTATGAACTTGGTTGCATGTATAGCTTCGAGTACGTATATACTTTTATTCCGAGGGGATAACATGGTCCTCTTATTCCGCTGCTGACCGTTCGATTTAAACGGACGACATAGATGGACTGCACGGGACTCGCTGTATTATATAAGTTATTTGCGAGATCGAAAATAAACGGTCATATATGAAATAACATGATTCTGTTATTTCCTCGGAATAACAGCAGATATGAAATCGTATAGCTTCAACTATTGCTGGATCGGTATCATCACAGTTTATTGTTGAGTATGATTTAATAGTGGATACAATTCATATAGAGGTAGAGAGAAGAGGAGGAAAAGAACAAGTACTTCTTAATAAAATTCTTTATAATTCTCTATTATATTATCTCTATTCTAATGTCTTACAAAGCAACAGATTACAACTCTTTTTATAGAGACAAAACATCAAAGAAAACTCTAGAAATTCGAAATAAATGAAAAAACAGAAAATTAAGCAACATAGTCAAATCTGACCTATCTCTATTAAAATAGTCATAACTTTCTCTAAAAAATTCCATTCTTCTCAAAATTTGAACCATTAAAAACTAGATTTAAAGAGATTTAATTCCATAGCTCATATGCTCAAAACAAAGTTTGGATGGACTGTCAAAATTTCTCATGAATCAGCCTTAAATTATGTTGACTGGACAACAAACTTCAAGAAAACATTAATGAAGTTTATATTTTCAACATCCCCTCTTAAACTTAATTATTTCTAACTTGCATCTCGAGTAGCTTCTTGAATTTGTTGAAGAGTTCTGTCGGTAGTGGTTTGGTGAATATGTCCGCTACTTGATCACGACTCGCCACATGAGTCATCTCTATATCACCATTCTTCATGTGCTCCCGTATGAAGTGAAAACGCACATCTATGTGCTTGCTCCTTTCATGATGCACCAGATTCTTCGCCAATTCAATTGCCAACTTGTTATCCACTCGGATGTTCGTCGCCTTCTCTTGAAAAAAGTTCATTTCCTTTAGTAACTTGCGTAGCCAAAGAGAATGACATACGCAAGAGGATGCGGCAACATACTCTGCTTCACATGTTGACAAAGTAACAATAGGTTGCTTCTTAGAGAGCCATGTAAATATCATGCTTCCCATGAAAAACACAAAACTCGAAGTGCTCTTCCGATCATCTAAATCTCCACTCCAATCACTATCGGAATATCCAACGAGATCAAACTCATTAGTACGAGAATAAAATAAGCCATGAGATAATGTACCTTTGACATAGCGAAGAATTCGCTTTATGACTTTCCAATGCGTCATTTTCGGCTCCTCCATAAATCGGCTCACCACTCTCAACTGGAGTATTTACGAGATTACACTCATCCATCTTGAACTTCTTCAAAATCTCCTTTGCATATGCTTCTTGTGATACAAAAATTCCAGAATTTTCTTGTCTCACTTCTAACCCCAAAAAATAGGACATGAGACCCAAATCGGTCATCTCAAACTCCTTTGTCATTTTCAACTTAAACTTCTCAATCATATCTTTATTATTTCTCGTAAAAATCAAATCATCTACATACAAGGACACAAATAAAATATCATCTTTCATCGGATAAAGGTGAAGATGGTTCGGCTTGTGATGTTGTTGATGTAGTTGTGCTTGTCGGTGTAGTGACAATTGTCGATGTTGCTTCTTTTTCTTCCTCATGAGACATCTCCTCCATGGAACTCCAATTCCACATACTTTCTTCATTGACCTGTACATCACAACTCACATGTACTTTTTTAGTAACCAGATCATAAAAATTGTAGGCCTTAGATTTTTCATCATAGCCGATAAAAATCAGCTTCTTGCTCCTGTCATCAAGTTTTGTGCGCTTTTGATCTGGAACATGAGCATAAGCCACACTTCCGAATACCTTCAAGTGAGCTACCGATGGCTTGACACCGCACCATGCTTCTTGTGGAGTAACATTCTCCAAACTCGTTGTAGGACATCGGTTTTGCAAGTAAACCGCACACCTCACCGCTTCGGCCCAAAATTCCTTCGGCATATTTTTGCTCTTTAACATGCTTCGAACCATGTCGAGTATGGTCCGATTTTTCCTCTCCGCCACTCCATTTTGTTGAGGGAATAAGATGTTGTTAAGAACCTTCTAATACCTTTCTCTTCACTAAAATTCACAAACTCTTTTGATGTAAATTCACCACCTCTATTGGACCTCAAAGCTTTTATGTGTTCACCACTCAAGTTTTCAACAAGCACCTTAAACTTCTTAAAAACAGAAAATGCTTCAGATTTCACTTTTAAAAAATATACCCAAGTTATTCG
>CAXKVX010001194.1:0-98148 GCA_964058865.1 Eleocharis quinqueflora | reverse complement strand
CCTTGAAAGGGTTAAAAAAAAACAATTTGACGCTTTCAAATTAAATCAAATCGCTTTAGAAAATTGCCTTGTGTCATTCAGTATATCCCCCCCCCCCATCACTTGAGAAGCATGAGTATTGAGGACTGAAATAATGCCTCATGTAAAAAATGGCAGGAGCTTGTGCCTGACTAGTACTTAGAAATGCAGGACCTCATTAGTCAAAATAAACAACTCTGAATGATTGCATACATGCAAGTCACAAAAGAAATCACGCACGTTCAGGGTGACATGTCCACTTTTTCCAAAAGCATACGCATCCTCAGACAAAAAAGGCTTTTGGGGTGGCGCGAAAAGGACGATCGACAATTACTAAAGTTGAGGAATTCTACACAAGAAGTTATGGGTGCAATCAACTCAGTAGATGATGAAAATTCTACACAAGAAGTTACAAGAGTTGAGGAGAACATGCAAGAAAGGATTGTGATCAATGAAGAAGGTATTGAAGGATCTCCTTGTGATAGAGTTGAGGGGGAATCAAATATATTAAATGAAGAAACCTCAAAGCATCTTATTTCAATGTGGTAACTATTAAAGAAAACACCGCAAAGCATCTTATCCTATAACGAGAAGTGTTTCAGATCGGATTACTTCATTTATGGGTGGTAACATTTGAAGAAAACTCCACAAATCCTCATAGTCTACTATGAGAAGTATTTCTTCTTGGAATACTTCATTTAATGGTGGTAACCATTCACTAAAACATCACGAAGAAGCACAGAATATCACTCCATGTGTTTCATGTCCGAGTACATCATTTATGGGTGAGAGCCATTAGAGAAAACACCACGAAACATCTTATCCTATTATGAGGATTGTTTCTTATCTGAGTACTTTATTTATTGGTGGTAACCATTAAAGAAAACTCCACAAAACATCATATCTTACTACGAGAAGAGTTTCTTCTCGAGTACTTCATTTAAGTATTGTAACCATTCACTAAAACACCACAAAAAAACATGTAATACTACTTTATGTGTTTCATGTTCGAGTACTTAATTTATGAGTGATTCTGATCAGAATATTTCAGTTATGGATGGTAACCATTAAAGAAAACACCACAAAACATCTTATCCTTCTATAAGAAGTGTTTCTAGTCATACTACTTCAATTATGGGTGGTAACCATTAGAGAAGATACCACAAAGCATCTTATGCTACTATGAGAAGTGTTTCTTATCCGAGTATGTCATTTATGGGTGGTAAACATTAAAAATATACCACAAAACATCTCATTTTACTATGAGAAGTGTTTCTGATCAGAATACTTCATCAATGAGTGGTAAGCTTTGAAGAAAACTCCACAAAGCATCATATCTTACTACAAGAAGAGTTTCTTCTCGAGTACTTCGTTTAAGTGTTGTAACCATTCAATAAAACATCACAAAAAAGCATAGAATACCACTTTATGTGCTTCATGTTCGAATACTAAATTTATGAGTGATTATGATCAGAGTACTTCATTTATGGGTCGTAACCATCAAAGAAAACACCACAAAGCATCTTATCCTTCTACGAGAAGTGTTTCGGATCCGATTACATCATTTATGGGTGGTAAAGATTCAAGAAAACACACAAAGCATCTTATCCTTCTTTAAGAAGTGTTTCTGGTCATAATACTTCAATTATGGGTGTTTATCATTAGAGAAGACGCCACAAAGCATCTTACCTACTACATAAGTGTTCCTGGACGAAATACTTCCTTATGGATGGCAACGTTACATGAAAACCACTAAAAGCATCATAGCCTACTAGGAAAAGTGTTTGTTCTTTCAATACCTCAGTTAAGGGTGGTAACCCTTCACTAAAACACGACGATGCAGCATAGATTACCACTCTAGTCGGTTACCATTGAAGAAAATACCGCAAATCATCTTATCTTTTTACGAGAAGTGCTTCAGATAGGATTACTTCATTTATGGGTGGTAAATTTTCAAGAAATCTCCACAAAACCTAATAGCCTACTAAGAGAAGTGTTTCTTCTTTTAGTACCTCATTTAATGGTGGCAATCATTCACTAAAACACCACGAAGAAGCACATAATACCACTCTATGTGTTGCATGCCCAAATACATTAATGATGGGTGGAAAAAATTAGGGAAGACACCACAAAGCATCATATCCTACTACAATGAGTGTTTCTTATCTGAGTACTTCATTTATGATTGGTAACCATTAAGAAAACACCACAAAGCTATGAGTGGTAACATGAAAACCACTCAAACCATCATAGCCTACTACGAAAAGTGTTTGTTCTTTGAATACCTCTGTTAAGGGTGGTAACCTTTCACTAAAACGCGACGACGGAGCATAGATTACCACTCTAGGTGCTTCATGTCCGAGTCATTTTAAAGGTGGTAACCATTAAACAAAACCACAAATCATCTTATCTTATTACGAGAAGTGTGTCAGATCGGATTACATCATTTATGGGGGGTAACGTTTCAAGAAAACTCCACAAAGCCTCATATCCTACTACAAGAACTTCATCTAATGGTGGTAACCATTCACTAAACACTACGAAGATGGATAGAATACCAATCTATGTGTTTCATGTCTGGGTACATCATTTATGGGCGACAAACAATCGAGAAAACACAACAAAGCATCTTATGCTACTATGAAAAGTGTTTTTTATCAGAGTACTTCATTTATGGGTGATAATCTTTCAAGAAAACACCACAAAGTATCTTATGCTTCTATGAGAAGCGTTTCTGATCAAAGTAATTCATTTATGGGTACTAACCATTGAAGAAAAGACCGTAAAACATTTTATCCTATCAAAAGAAGTGTTACTAATCAGAGTACATCACCTTACTACGAGTAGTGTTTTCTCTCTTAGTACTCATTAAGTATTGTAACCATTCACTAAAACACCACGAAGAAGCATAGAATATGGGTCGTAATCAGAGTACTTCATTTATGGGTCGTAATCATCAAAGAAAACACCATAAAGCATCTTATCCTACTATGAGAAGTGTTTTTGACCCGATTACTACATTGATGGGTGGTAAAGATTCAAGAAAACACCACAAGGCATCTTATCCTTCTATAAGAAGTGTTTCAGAATGAAAATTTCGTTAGGGGTGGTAACGTTACATGAAAACCTCTAAAAGCATCATAGTCTACTACGAGAAGTGTTTGTTCTTTGAATACCTCAGTTTAGGATGGTAACATTTCAGAAAAAACACGAGACGGAGCATTGATTACCACTCTAGGTGCTTCATGTTCGAGTACTTCATTTAAAGGTGGTAAGCATTAAAGAAAACACCACAAATCATCTTATTCTATTACGAGAAGTGTGTCAGATCGGATTAGATCATTTATGGGTGATAACATTTCAACAAAACTCCACAAAGCTTCATAGCCTACTACAAGAAGTGTTTCTTCTTTGAGTACTTCATGTAATGGTGGTAACCATTCACTAAACACCACAAAGATGCAAAGAATACCAATCTACTTGTTTCATGTCTGAGTACATCATTTATGGGCGGTAAATAATCAAGAAATCACCACAAAGCATCTTACGCTACTATGAGAAATGTTTCTGATCATAGTACTTCATTTATGGGCGTTAACCATTCAAGAAAACACCACAAAGCATCTTATGCTTCTATGAGAAGCGTTTCTGATGAGAGTAATTTGTTTATGGGTACTAACCATTGAAGAAAACACCATAAAGAATCTTATCCTATCAAAAGTAGTGTTACTGATCATAGTACATGATTTAAGAGTGGTATCCTTTCAAGAGAACTCCACAACGCATCATATCTTACCACCACGAGTAGAGTTTCCTCTATGAGTTCATTTTAAGTGTTGTAACCATTCACTAAAACACCACGAGAAAGCATAGAATACCACTTTTTGTGCTTCAAATACGAGTACTTAATTTATTAGCGATTCTGATTAGAGTACTTCATTTGTGGGTCGTAACCATCAAAGAAAACACCACAAAGCGTCTTATCCTATTACGAGAAGTGTTTCGGATCCGATTACTTCATTTATGGGTGGTAAAGATTAAACAAAACACCACAAAGCATCTTATTCTTCTATGAGAAGTGTTTCTGGTCATAATACTTCAATTATGGGTGGTAACCATTATAGAAGACACCACAAAGCATCTTATCCTACTACAGAAGTGTTTCAGAACGAAATACTTCGTTATGGGTGGTAACGTTACATGAAAACCACTAAAAGCATCGTAGGCTACTACGAGAAGAGTTTGTTCTTTGAATACCTCTGTTAAGGGTGGTAACTTTCACTAAAACTCGACGACCGAGCATAGATTACCATTCTAGGTGCTTCATGTCCGAGTCATTTAAAGGTGGTAACCATTAAACAAAACACCACAAAGCATCTTATCCTATTACGAAAAGTGTGTCAGATCGGATTACATCTTTTATGGGTGGTAACATTTCAAAAAAACTCAACAAAGGCTCATAGCCACTATAAGAAGTGTTTCTTCTTCTATGACTTCATTTAATGGTGGTAACCCTTTAATAAACACTACAAAGATGCACAGAATATCAATCTACGTGTTTCATGTCTGAGTACATCATTTATGAGCGGTAAACAATCGAGAAAACACCACAAAGTATCTTATGCTGCTATGAGAAGTGTTTCTGATTAGAGTACTTCATTTATGGATGGTAACCATTCAAGAAAACACTACAAAGCATCTTATGCTTTTATGAGAAGTGTTTCTATCAGAGTACATCATTTATGGGTACTAACCATTGAAGAAAACACCACAAAGCATCTTATCCTATCATGAGAAATGTTACTGATCAGAGTACTTCATTTTAGAGTGGTAACCTTTCAAGAAAACTCAACAAAGCATCATATCTTACTATAAGTAAAGTTTCCACTATGAGTACTTCATTTAAGTGTTGTAATCATTCACTAAAACACCACGAAGAAGCATATAATACCACTTTATTTGCTTCATGTCCGAGTACTTAATTTATGAATGATTTTGATCAGAGTACTTCATTTATGAGTCGTAACCATCAAAGAAAACACCACAAAGCATCTTATCCTACTATGAGAAATGTTTCAGATCCGATTACTTCATTTATGGGTGGTAAAGATTCAAGAAAACACCACAAAGCATATTATCCTTCTATAAGAAGTGTTTCTGGTCATAGTACTTCAATTATGGATGGTAATCATTAAAGAAGACACCACAAAATATCTTATCCTACTACTGAAGTGTTTCAAAACGAAATACTTCATTATGGGTGGTAACGTAACATGAGAACCACTAAAAGCATCATAGCCTACTACGAGAAGTGTTTGTTTTTTGGAAAATTTAGATAAATGTCATTCCTTATATGGCCATTAAGGAGAATGCCACTAAATACCAAGAAATTAGAAATATGCCATTGGTTTTTCAATTACCTTATATTTATGCCATTAATCTCCATTTACCAGATTAAAAAACACTCCTTTTTCAATAATCCCAAAAATACCCTCTAATTTTTTACGAGCCCATTTCTCTTTTAACCCAGCCAACAACCGATCCCCTTTCTCTTTCTCTTTCAACCCAGCGAAGCACATCTTGAACACATCGAAGCCAAATTGATCTATCAGCATCGAGCATCGAGCACATCGAAGGAGTATTTTTGGTCAGCAGCGATCATCGAAGAACTGGTTTCCCCCTCTGACCAAGAAATCTATTCTCTGGTTTTCCCCCTCTGACCACAAAATCGATTCTCCTCCGACGACGAAACCTAGCACAAATGAGTAGGGAAAAGGCTACAATCGGCATGCAATCCTCTTGTTGCAGCGGTGTCCAGAAACCCAGATCGAGTGCAAGGGAGTTTGCTGATAGTAAATTGTCCAACTTGTGGGATTCCCGTGAGAAGGCTTTGCAGCAGAACTGCCAAAAACCCAGATCGTTGGTTCTACAGCTGCAACAACTACCAGGTATATTCTGCACTTACTTGATTTTTTGCTGGTACGGGTTTTAGTGTTTCTGGTACGGGTTTAGAGTTTCTGGTACGAGTTTTAGGGTTTCTGGTACGGGTTAGGGATTTTGCTGGTACGAGATGTTTCTGGTACAACTTTGCTGGTAAATCACAAAACAACATTTTGCTTGGCTCCATCATCATTTAGTACATTTATTGGGTGAGATACAGCTCGATCTATCTGCTGGTATAATAGCAAGATATCAGATATCAACAACATCTAGTCAATATATGGTATTAAATTGAGGTCCCACATGACAGTAGAGAGGCACATGCCCTCTGTTCTAAAGGTACCGTATGTATTAATTTCCTCATCAGATCACATTAACTTGGATTCCATTGGGATACTTAATTTTGATATGGTCTCTGTTCTTTCCCCATTTGAAAGAACTTATAATATCTGGCATATATATAACTGATTAAACATATACAACTACATTTTCAAATAAAATCACTTGTTTCTGTACTTACTATGCTACATATGTTTTTCAGAAAAATGAGCAATGTACATTCTGGAAATGGGAGAACGAGTACGAGATATTCCTCGGTGAAATTGGGATGCAAAACAATATCGGATTTGAATTTATACAAAATCTGATGTTGAAGGAGGACATTGAAGAAGGAGATTTCATCATTGAAGAAGGAGATCTCATCATTGAAGAAAGAGATGGGATAAAGGAAGAAAGAAAATGCACATATGCTCGAAGTAATGGAGAAGATAAAATATACAATAGTTGTTTGTCTAATTACTTGTTTAATTGTAATCATTTGGAAATAAATAGTTATGAATTGGTTACAATATCTATTGTTTGAATATTAGTGTATTAGATTGGTTACATGTAAGGATGTTTCTTAGTGTTCGGCATGTAGGGATGTTCATTAGTGTATGAATTGTAAATAGCATAATATCCAGCCAAGGAAGTTTAGGAAGGTCACTCTCGCCCTTTGTCCTCCTTCCAGAAGTTAGTTGATTGAGTAACCTCCGCCCACAAGAATCCATCTCACAGGATTAGAACCTGCAATACAATGCTTCTTTGCTAAAAAAGACTCTTTTAGACCAGAAGCCGAAAGCGCAGGTGTTGGACAAGATCCGTTGAAGGGAAGGGTGAATGATTTTGAGGAATACCACTGGGAGCGAGATGCACACTTTGATACCAACATCCAAGCAGTGATTATCATTCAAATTAACAAACATTTCGAATACCAACATCCAAGCAGTGATTATCATAACAGCATTCAAATATACATTTTGATGCCGCGGGGCACTTGTCATTCCCAGCAGCCAACAACATTCAAATACCAACATTCTTATACTAACAAAAACATCCCCATCAGACTTGTCATTCATCTGAACAATCATTATTTGATCCCCTACGTCGCTTCCTGTTAGATGCCATGGGAAATTATCAATTAGCATTATGAACTGAAATCAAGATATAAGAACTATTTCTATGAAATTCGTGAGCATAAGCATTATGTGAGTTTGAAAATAATTAACAAAAATTCTTGAATTTATTATGACAGCCAATGACTGAGCCAACTAGCCAATGACTTCTTATATGATGAAGTATAACAACAAGGTTCATTTTTCGATTGTTGAAATATATCAAGTATAATGCAAAGAATCACAGAACAATTTATTATGAACAGCCAAAGACAGCAAGGTCTAAAGTTCCACAGAACAATTTCGATTGTTGAAATAAGTTCATTTTTAAGAGAAGGCCACCTCAATTTTGATTTTAGGTTAGGTTTATTATGAACTCCCAAATACCTTTTATTTGCAGCAGCTTCCGGATCGTCCTCTTGCAAGTCCTGGCTTGATGACCAAAGCCCTTGCATCTCTTGCATTGTCTCCTCCTCTTGTTCGGCTCTAGACATCCCGGAATTCGCTGATTTCTAGGTCTGCCGGGAGGCCTTTTAGATTGAGGTGGCCAAACTTCGAAGTCGATTTCAGCCTTTTGCCACTTCGACTTGTCATTCAATGCCGAGATTTTTCCCGCATATGCCATTCTAAACTTCTCAAGTGAATAGTAATCGTCAACATAATCCTCGATGCGAGCACCTCTAAGTGAGCAAATAAATTTTATGGCATGCATGCATGGTTTCCCGCTGAGTTGCCACTGCCTACAAGCACACTATTTTTTGTCCAACTCCACTACATTTTTCCAAATTTTTCCATTACCGTCAACTCCAGAGACCTCTGCATAATCATCCCCCCTCTACAAACTCTGGAGTTACCGGTGTTCCTTCTAATTGCATTCAACTCCTTGGTAACATTGGGAAGAACTACACCTTGTAGTTTTGCACCTACCTTCCTTCTCACGTCAAATTTCTCCATTATCATTTGTCTTATTTGATCTAGGAGATCAACTACATGCAAACCCTTGTAAGCTTTAATCCAATTATTGAAACATTCGGATATGTTATTGTTTTCGTACTCACATTTGCACATCTCATAGAAGTGACTTCTACACCATAAGAGTTTGTGATTGCTTTCCAGATAGCCTACAACAGTGGGTGCCAATTTCTTAACCATCTCCAAATGACTTTGGCACTCATCTCTGGTATATGCCCTAGATGCATACTTCATGTGCTTGGCAACATCCTCACCATGAAATCTTTTCTTAAAATTCTCCATCAGATGCCACATGCATTCCCTATGCTCAGAATGAGGAAACACACTTGATATTGCTGCACATAATCCCTTTCCAGCATCAGAAGAAATTGCCAATCCCGGTGGAGTTCCTATTGCTCTCTTAAGTTGAGTAAGAAACCACTTTCAATTCTCTGTTGTCTCTAAATCGAAAACTCCATACGCAACCGGGTACAACCAGAAATGACTGAGTTAAGTATTGTATAAACTGAGTTAAGTATTGTCCTTTATCAGAAATGACTGAACTCGGAAAGGACTGAACTCAACCAGTAAATGCGCAATGCTATCAGAAAACTGAATTCAACCAGTATCAGAAAATCGAACTCAACCAATAAAGTTCTTAACTCATTTGCGATACTAATTTGTTATCAGAAAAATAACAGCTCTTACTAATTTGTTCTTTACATTAAATGAGAAAATTAACAGAACTACAACTCATTCGAGTACATCAATTGTTCTTTGCCAGTACCAGTAAAGGGAATGAGAAAATTAGTAAGAAAGAACCCATAAATTAGAACTATTTGCGAATAAAAACAGTGAAATGAGACTAGCGGAAGGGAAATCGTTGTTAATTTAGGTAATATCAGTCAATTTAAAGGGAAATCGTTGTTAGTACAGTACCAGAAAAGTTAGGCGAGGCAGAGCCAGAGGCCAGGGAAGGGAGACTAGCGGAGGCGACGACAAGCGGAGGCGGCCACGAGCGGAGGCCAGGGAAGGGATGAACTCCTGCCTTGGTCGACAGTCGACACGGTCGACAATGATAGGATCGCTAGGGTTCTTGGGTGCCAATCAACAATGATCTCTGACCAGGTAAAAAATTAGAGGGTATTTTTGGGATTATTGAAAAAGGAGTGTTTTTTAATCTGGTAAATGGAGATTAATGGCATAAATATAAGGTAATTGAAAAACCAATGGCATATTTCTAATTTCTTGGTATTTAGTGGCATTCTCCTCAATGGCCATATAAGGAATGGCATTTATCTAAATTTTCCTTGTTTTTTTAATACCTTAGTTAAGGGTGGTAACATTTCACTAAAACACGACGGCGGGGCATAAATTACCACTATAGGTGCTTCATGTCTGAGTATTTCATTCAAAGGTGGTAACCATTAAAGAAAACATAACAAAGAATCTAATCCTATTATGAGAAGTGTGTCAGATCGTATTACATCATTTATGGGCGGTAATATTTCAAAAAAACTCCACAAAGCCTCATAGCCTACTATAAGAAGTATTTTTTTCTTCGAGTACTTCATTTAATGGTGGTAACCATTCACTAAACACCACGAAGATGTAAAAAATACTAATCTACGTGTTTCATATCTGAGTACATTATTTGTGGGCGGTAAACAATCGAGAAAACACCACAAAGCATCTTATGCTACTATGATAAGTGTTTTCGATCAGAATACTTCATTTATGGGTGGTAACCATTCAAAAAAAATCACAAAGAATCTTATGTTTCTATGAGAAGTGTTTATGATCAGAGTACTTCATTTATGGGTACTAACCATTGAAGAAAATACCACAAAAGCATCTTATCTTATCATGAGAAGTGTTACTGATCAGAGTACTTTATTTAAGAGTGGTAACATTTCAAGAAAACTCCACAAAGCATCATATGTTACTACGAGTAGAGTTTTCTCTCTCAGTACTTCGTTTAAGTGTTGTAACCATTCATTAAAACACCACGAAGAAGCATAGACTTCCACTTTTTATGCTTCATGTCCCAGTACTTAATTTATGAGTGATTCTGATCAGAGTACTTCATTTATGGGTCGTAACCATCAATGAAAATTTCACAAAGCATCTTACCCTACTACGAGAAGTGTTTCAGATCCGATTACTTCATTTATGGGTGGTAAAGACTCAAGAAAATACCACAAAGCATCTTATTCTTCTATAAGAAGTGTTTCTGGTCATAGTACTTTAATTATTGGTAGTAACCATTAGAGAAGACACCACAAAGAACCTTATCCTAATGCAGAAGTGTTTCAGAACGAAATACTTCGTTATATGTGGTAATGTTACATGAAAACCACAAAAAACATCATAGCCTACTACGATAAGTGTTTGTTTTTTGAATACCTCAGTTAAGGATGGTAACCTTTCACTAAAACACGACAACGGAACATAGATTACCACTCTAGATGCTTCATGTTCGAGTTCTTCATTTAAAGTCGGTAACCATTAATTTAATTTCTTGATTCGCTACAAAATTTTGAGGGTCGTAATTTGGTCGAAAACTTCTATAAATAATATCCATACATCAGAATTGGATAGAAAATAATTTTATTTTGATATTATAAAGTTTTTGCAACTTAAAAATTGACCAGTGACTCTCGAGTTGAGTAGAAAATTTTGAAAATTAAAAAAGGAGTTTCAGATTCAATCTTAATTTGGAAGAATCCTTAGCAAAAAAAATTTATTAAATAATGATTTAAAAAATAAACTCACAAAGAAATATTTATGTTTTAAAGGAGTGCACGGAAGGTTTTGAAAATGTTGATAAAAATAAAAAAAGAATAAAATATCTTGAACTTCTTTGTAGCATATGAGAGGTAACCATTATGGGATGTAACCATTAGAGAAGACACCACAAAGCATAGTATCAACTATGAGAAGTTTTTCAGAACGAAATAATTCATTTATGGGTGGTAACGTTTCATGAAATCACTAAAGCATCATAGCTTACTACGAGAAGTGTTTGTTCTTCGAATACCTCGATTAAGGTTGGTAACCTTTCACTAAATCACGACGAAGGAACATCGATTACCACTCTAGGTGGTAACCATTGAAGAAAACACAGCAAAGTATCTTATCTTATTATGAGAAATGTTTCAGATTGGATTACTTCATTTATGAATGGTAAAGTTTCAAGAAAACTCCACAAAGTCTAATAGCCTACTAAGAGAAGTGTTTCTTTTTCCAGTACTTCATTTAATGGTGGTAACCATTCACTAAAACACAACAAAGAAGCACATAATACCACTTTATGTGTTTCATGTCCAAATACATCATTTGTGGGTGGTAATCATTAGAGAAGACATCACAAAGCATCTTATCCTACTACAATGAGTGTTTCTTATTTGAGTACTTCATTTATAGGTGGTAACTAAGAAAACACCACAAAGCATCTTGTCGTGATATGAGAAGTGTTTCTCTTTAAATTACTTCATTTATGAGTGGTAACTTTAAAGAAAAGTCAACAAAGCATCTTGTGCTATTATGAGAAGTGTTTCTGATTAGAGTACTTCATTTATGGTCGTAACCATTAAAGAAAACACCACAAAGCATCTAATGTTTCTATGAGAAGTATTTCTGGTCACAATACTTTATTTATGGGTACTAATCATTGAAGAAAACACTACAAAACATCTTATCATATTATGAGAAGTGTTACTGATTAGAGTACTTCATTTATGAGTGGTAACATTTCAAGAAAACTCCACAAAACATCATTTTTACTACGAGTAGAGTGTCCACTCTAAGTACTTCATTTAGGTGTTGTAACCATTAACTAAAACACCATGAAGAACTAAAACACCAACTTAAATGGCGAGCAACCACCAAATTAGGCACTGTAATATTTTGGTGACGTGACAATGTATTCTCCATGATTGTTTAATTAGGCACTGTACTAGTGTAGCGTTGTAGTTTAGAACTAGTAGGTGTAATTTTAATTAGTTTAAGTCATTGTTTGATTTCTGTTTCACGTCTGCTGTGACTGTGACTGTGAGCAACACAATTTGTACAATTGTACCCTGTACTTGTACTCGATCTATATGTTTCTTTTTAGATGCTACTCTGTGGTATATTGGTAGCTAATAAATTGAGATGAAATCAAGCTTCCCCAGTGCTTTATGGATGGTTCAAACAAATTCCCCAATGCTTTATGGATGCTACTCTGTGGTATATTGCTTTTCTCCAGTATATTTTAAACAAAGAGTATATACTTACACTACCAGAATTATCGTTATTAGCTTGGGAGAAAAATTGTCTGTTTCCTGGCCATAAGGAGGGAAAAGATATCATTTCCATGAAATAACCAGGGAAAAGCTTCCACGGAACTACTCTCGACACAAAAGATATCATTTCCGTCGACTACCAGAGAAATATTCTATTTCCGTGGAGTTAACCACGGAAGTGATTCGACGAAAATGAGTCAGCGATTGCATTCCCCTCTTCTTATTTTCGTGGGTAACATTTAAATACTTCCCTGGATTGCGCACGGAACAAGTCATACGAAATCCACGGAAATAACATATGTAATTATTATGTAATTGTGCATATTTATTACTAAGAGTATTATTTCTGTCGGTATGGTACATTACTTCCATCAGTAATATATTATTTTTTGAAATCCATTTTTTACATAAAATCTATTATTTGTGACAATAACACATTTTTCAAATGTAAATTGATGACATTTAATAAACAAATAAACAAATTCATCACTTTAAACAAATACACATTGCAAGTATTACTAGTATCAAAATTTACAGTTGTAAACTGCACAAAATATGAATCCCATGCTACTGTATCACATATATCCCATGCTACTGCTAATTAACAAAATGTAGAGCATTCTATTTTTTCAAAATTAAAAAACTATAGTGGATTGTTCCGATTTGATTCTGTGCACCGTTGATTCATGACTGCCTCGCCACTTGAGGCTTGCGCTGCAAATGCTTGTATCCCCACTCCCTAGTATACAACACTAGAAAAGAGAATTAGAGTTTTCTTGTTGAAAGATTTGTACAATACAGTTTGAAGTTCTTCTATTGAAAGAGAATTAGAGTTTTCTGTGCATCATTGAAAGATTCCTAAAAGTGCTCTAAAACTATCAAGGGCAGCTCGATCCTAAGTATAAAAATTAAATTGTAAGCAACACAGCACCACTATTTTGTATTATCCCAAAATTTTAATTATAAGTTATGAACAATTATTCTTTTTTAACGCATCACCACTATTTCAATTTTGACGGCAGAATACTCATACTCTATAGCAAGCCCATCTTCACTGGTAACAGATCAAGGCACATGCATAATTGCTGGCACAACCAATTTACACAACTATTTCTCAGTTTTTATCTAACTTTGTGCTTGTGCCAGAAAATGGTAAAAACCAGTAAGCAAATTGACATATTAATGATGTGCAAGTAAACAAAGATCTCACCCGTTAGTTCGATTGCAAACATCACAAGCAGTTAAGAAATCAAGCGATAACTACACTGACACAAATCCTACAATAGTTCATTGTTGTGCCAGTGCCTCTACACATCACAGTCCAGTAAACATAACCTCTCCAATAAAGCAAATCTCACCACACAGCAATCCAGCCATCACTGAAAGCAAAGCTCAATAAACATATCACAAAGAGTCCAAAAACACAAACACAAACTAAGTTATTTGCATACTTACCTGTAATAAAGACATATTAATTCTTATGGCTCCTTGAGTAGTCTGAAACATGACCCTACAATTAGAATTTACAATGAATACAAGATTTTATCATCAGCATAAAGGTACTGACAATAGAGCAATTTGAAACGAAACCATGACCATAAAGTCCAAAATATCAAAGTATTGATGACAGTTGAAGATGAACTTACCTGAGATAAAGGTGTACACAATCCCTACAACACAACAGTTTGAAAGGGTTGGAAAATTTAACAATTTCCAATAGTAACTATTTCCAATGGTAAACTTAAATATTCCATGGTAATTTGGACTATCTCCATCACTAATCATATTCCAACAGAAAAGGGGCAAAATTTCTTTAGACATCTGCTGTCATAGCAAGGTTTCATCAGTTAATCAATGTGCAAATCTCAAATGTGCAAACCAGTCCAGTAAAGATCTAGCAAATTGTAATAAGAGGATGGTAATACCTGGTGGACAACAAAGCTAGAATTAGTACCAGCACCATTGATTTTCTTTCCTTGCACATACAACCGTCTTACAGATGGACCCATGTCCTTTGGGCACACTGCAATGACACTCAAGTTTATGGGGATATTGAGGCCGGTGAAAATTCATTGAAGACACATATTGAACTGTGCTCATTTCACACAGTATTTTTATCGAACACTTCATATGCATTGAAACTCACATCTAATAAACAGTATCGTAAAAGACCTGAGTACTAGAGGAATGCATTCAACAAAATTAAATACAAAATTAGAGAAAATATCTTAGATCTGAGTAGAGAATATATATACCTGATTAGCCTTGGTGGAACCTCCGACCATGATCGTCCGAGCTGGCCATAGAGAGGCGACGTGAAGCACGATGGGTGCCGCAAGATGGAACTAGCCGCAGTGAGGTGAGACAAGGCAAAGTATTATGGAGCACGACTAGGCGGTGGCGTAGAAAGGCGGAGGCAACTAGATCAACTAGCGGCGTAGTGAGTGGCAACAACAGAGAGAAAATGAGCGAGTTATGGTTCTGGGTTAAAAAGAAATGAACTGATGGTGGCATTGGAAAATATTCAGATTTAGATATGAATTTTAGAGAGAACCAAGAGAGGAAAATGAAATTTTGGAACGATTTGGACATTTCGCATAAGTCATTTCCGTGGAAAACTATCTCCGTGGAAGCACATGGTTATTTCCGTGGAATTGTACAGTTATTTCTGTGGATAAGTCATTTCCGTGAATCTATACACGGAAATAAAATAAAATAATCTAAAAACGATTTTATTTCCGTGAAATCTTGTTTTACCAGGGAAAAAATATTTGCTAACCAGAGTAATATCAACAATTCTAGTAGTGTTAATTGGTGGTAGCTGGATGTGCTATAGGAAGTGCATTATCGGCAAAAGGTAGATTTGTTTTTGTCATAAAGTTTTAAACTTATGTAGTAATGTTCAGGTGGATGGTGCTTGTGCATTTTGGTGAAAATGCAACTTCTAGATTGATGTAGAAATCAAGCTGCATTTAACATTACTGTAGTAAAAAGAATTCATATTCTGATATTAGGAGCATATGTTTATCTCGTTGGTAATGGTACATAACAGTAGCTTTTGTTAAAAGTATAAGACGAGCGAAATATTCTTATGTTTTTTTATGAACCAATTACCCAAATCGAACACCAGTCAAACTGAAGTAGACATTATTGATAATTAAAAGAAATTAATATTATGGTTTATGGAACTACTTGCTGATCTAGTATTGGTTCATAACTACTAACAATAGCATTGTTACTTTGAATTCGAATACATAATTGGGAATTGGGAATTTTAATTGGTTTGTGTCAAAAAGTTAAAAGTATAATTATTATTCAATCATGTTTGATCAATTCTGATTATTTCTTTATTGTTCTTTCATTAATTCATTAGTTTGATGTTTTCAGTCAGTCTAAGAGCAGCATGGGTTGGATGTGCTGGTTTTGCAGCATTCTCTATGAGAAACAGCCGCTTCTATTAGTCGACATTCATGATTATTTAATATATTGTGAAGTTCTATTTAAAGATCTTAATTTTCTTTTCGGATTTTTTCTTTCTCGAATATAATGATATGCCACCTGTAAAGAACTGGACCAATAGCTTCTACTAGTCGACATTCATGATTCAATACAAAATTACCCTGAAGTCACCGAGAAAAGCAAATTGTGTGTGACTGTGATTGTTTCACGTAGCACTGTAATCTCAATTTCGATGCTCAATTTCAAGGTTATGAACATATAGCACAACACATTTCTACTGTCAAACATTATTAAAATCAAAGTTCCACTTGTCATATCAACCAAAGAGAAAATACTACCAATAACTGTGAACTGTTAAACCATAGCTTGTCAAATATTTTACATGAAACAAACATAGCTTGTCAATAGAAATCAAGCGACACGATTCGCCCAGTAAGTGTCTCACATAGCTTGTCTAATGTTTGCACCAATGTTTGTTGCATCTAGGTCAATAGATGCTTCTGTGATCGGGTCCAGAGCATCTTCTCCATCTTCATTACTTTCTCCATCTTCATTTCTGATTTCTTCAACCACTTCATTGGTTTGTTTCCTGATGAAGTTATGGAGGACGCAACATGCTATCACGATCTTACACTGTCCCTTGTAATCGTAAGGCCTCATGAGCTCCAGAATTTTGAACATTTTTTTCAGAACTCCAAATGTCTTCTCCATGATGTTCCTTAATTGTGCATGTCGATGGTGGAACAGATCTTCGGGACATGAATATCGGGTCGCGTTAGAGCATCCTCTGAAGGCAGACAACCAATACGGGTGGTTACGGTATGGAGTTATGAAATTTCTTGTATTTGCATAACCCATATCAGCAAGATAAAACCTATCAAGCGGGACGAAAAAGTTGAATCTGGATAGCGCTCCTTGCAGGACAATGTTATCGTGAGCAGCACCTTCCCATCCCACAAGTACATATACGAAATTGCCATCAAAGTCTACAGCTGCCAACACATTTTGTGCCATGAAGTGTTTTCTACATCGCCATTTTTCCTTGTTTCGCTCTTGCTTGGGTGGAATGCAAGGGATGTAAGTTCCGTCTATTGCTCCAAGGGCATTCTGTGGCATCCATTTAAAAGATTATTAGTGGTTTCATTATCCAAAGGAAAAAACAAGCAGTTTGAACTTCAAAACAATATTGTAAAGACCATGTTGACCTTAAAAGGATAAAAAAGAGAGCCTTCGGAGACTTGAGCGGGTATGGGTGTGTCTTCTCTCGGAAGCACAATGTACTCATGGTGCATACGGACTACACTACGCAACACATCTTTGAAGCATCTATGAACCGTCTCAAAGGAACGTTGAAATTCCTCACCCACTATTCTCATAGTTGTTGAATGGGCAAGTATCTGCAAAAACATTCCGATTTGTTCTTCTACAGAAACTTCATTTGTTTTAATAATTTCCTTTGCTGATACCTCATCACATAGGGTCCTGAAAGTCGTTGGAGTCATTCGAAACATGTCGTAACATCTATCGGGATGCCCTTTCAAAATATCCATTATCAAATTTCTCCCCGTGAATGGTCTATTATTTCTGATTTTTCTAGACCTTGCAGCTGTAAGCAACCTGGAAGCTTGTAGGACTGTGTTTCTGTTGATAATTAATTGCATATTATTTCTTCTCAAAAACATAGCATCATCATCGCTATCCATCATCTACAAACAAGGACAAGCATTAAAGAACATCCATCAGACAGTATCTTGAATTAAACTGAAGAAAATTTTACTATACCAATACGTGACATACCATTGATCACTGACAAACAACAACAGCAAAAGGTAGGCTGTGCAAATATAATGTGCAAACAAAGAAACCAGAAATGACCCCAGTAGAGCTTTTTTATTCGAACACAAAGATTGAAGGCTTGTAGAGAACTGACCCCGATACCAAACTGGTACAGAAATGACGAACCAGCTAGATGAAAATAGAACTGGACCAATATCTAATTCTAATCTCAGCTGAAATTGTTTATGTTGGAATGATGAATTAAAATGTTCCTCACACTTCACTTTAATTTCGAAAGTTTGGGGCATTGTATCAGTACATTCTCATCCTGCAAGAATACCAGTACTTGCTTAACCTGTGTTGTATCGTTTTATACTTCTATTTTTGCATGTGCAATTCACCCTGGACAATGTTGTAAACATAAACAACAGAAAAGAGCAAGAACATGATCTCAAACAAGAAAAAGGACTATGCAAAGTCAACGAAGAGACGAAGGCGACAAAAAAAGGAGAGAGAGGAAATAGAGTGGAGAAGAGAGGAAATTGGTAGGAAAAATGCAGAGCAGCGGAGGGGAGTGATTTGGGAGAGGTGCGTTGGAGAGATGGAGTTGGAGGGATTGAAAAATGGCTAAGTCAGATCAGTATTGAGAGAAGGGCATTTTCGACTTTACACCTCATCTGTAATATTTTAATATAATTCTACATTTGCAATTCCTACTTATATTTGCCAAACGTTTAAATTTGTCTTTCGACTAAGCAAAAATATCTTCTTCTATCACTCTTCTAAAATTACACTATTCTAATCCATTTACTCTTCTTTACACTATTTTAGTGTTATTCATTGATTTGCCAAACGGACTCTTAGAGAATGTGGTGTCCACAAATGATAATGGTAGAATTGGATAGAAAATAATTTTATTTTGATATTATAAAGTTTTTGCAACTTAAAAAATTGATCAGTGACACTCTCGAGTTGAGTAGAAAATTTTGAAAATAAAAAAAGAGTGTCAGATTCAACCTTAATATGAAAGAATCTTTAACAAAAACAATTTATTAAATAATGATTTAAAAAATAAACTCACAAGAAATATTTTTGTTTTAAAGGAGTGCACGTGAGGTTTCCGAAATGTTGATAAGAATCAAGAAGAATAAAATATATTGATCTTTGTTGTAACATATGAACTCATTATAACTATTACCTTCTTTAGAAATAGACAATTTCTTTTAGTCATCTTCAGCTATGGTCAACACTCGAGTCAGATCGATTTTGTTCTTACTAGAAGAGTGAACAAACAAGCTTGCCTAGATTGTAAGGTTATACCTGAAAAGTGTGTCGTCCAACAACACAGACTTGTGGTCTCGAATTTTCACTTTCGAATACATGTTCGACAGGACAAAGGCACCAAAATATCGAGGACGAGATGGTTGAAACTAAAAAAAATGCCCAATAGATTTTAAGGACATGATGATTGAAGAAGGAACATGGAACAAAGATGATGACCACGCTAACAAGATGTGAAAGAAGATGACAACTCGCATTCGAGAGGTAGCTACAAAGGTATCCGGAGTGACTAAGAGAAATAGACGCAAATCTAAGGACACTTGGTGGTGGAACAAGAACGTGCAAAAGGCTATCAAGGAGAATAATGACTGTTACAAGTGTTTTCATCATGACAACAGTGAAGACAGCGTACAGAAGTACAAAACGACCAAAAAGAACGCAAAAAAAGCTGTGAGTGAAGCAAAGGGTCGAGTTTATGAGGATTTAAATCATAAGCTATGTACGAAGAAAGGTGAAAAAGACATCTATAAGATTGTCAAATACTGCGAGAGAAACGCGAGAGACTTCAGCCAAATCAAATACATCAAGGACGAAACAAATAGAATTTTGGTGAAAGACGATGAGATCAAGATCATATGAAGAGAATACTTTGATAAGTTGTTCAATAGAGAGAATGAAAGCACTATCATCAAGCTAGATGACTCATTTGATGATGCTCACAGGTGATTTGTTCGAAAAATTCAAGAGTCGGGGGTGAAGAGGTTTTAGAAAGAATGAGTAGGTAAGACTTTAGGACCTGATGACGTCATGATCGATGTACATAGATGCCTTGGAGACATAGGAGTAATATGACTAACTAAGTTGTTCAACAACATCTTTTGATCAAACAAAATACTGAACGAGTGGAGGAGAAGTATAATAGTACATATCTTCAAGAATAAAGGAGATATTGAAACTTGTACTAATTACATAAGAATCATGCTTATGAATCATATAATGAAACTTTGGAAGAGATTGATTGAGCATCATTTAAGAAATACGACAAACGTTAGGAAAAATCATTTTGATTTTATGTCCGAACGATCGACTATGGAAGTAATTTTCTTGACAATACAACTGTTGGAGAGATATAGTGAGCAAAAGAAGGATCTACACATGATATTCATCGACTTGGAGAAAACGTATTACAAATTATCGAAGAAAGCTATGTGGTAGGTATTTGAAAAGAAGAAAGTTCCAACAAAATATATCAATCTCATCAAGGATATGTAGATAATATTGTGACTAATGTCAGAGCATATAACGACGAGACTGATTACTTTTTCATTATGATAGAAATACATCAAGGATCAGTCTTGAGCTCTTACATCTTTGTATTAGTGATCGATAAGATCACAAAAGAAACAAAAGGTGATATTCTTTGATGCGTGTTGTTTGAGGATGATATGATTCTAATTAACGAATAAGATAAAAGTTGATAGAATTAGAGTCGTTGATTAAGACTTTAGAATCACTATTTTTTTATTTTGGCAGACGAACTCTAAAATTATATATTTTCGATTGATGAATTTCCGACTCGGACTCGCCCTCGTGTGTCAGGAAAATTGTTAGAGTTGAAATTTTAAATTCTGTACTTGGTATATTTGTTGCAAGGAACATGAATTTATTATTAATTTTTTTGCTCTTCCTTTCTCTTACCTCATATATTCCGCACTTTGTGCATCTTTGACACGTGCCAAATTGTTTCCAAATATTAGAATGCACTAAATTAAATTATAGAATAATGCGGTATAAAAGAATTAAGTTTTAATATTTTATTTTTATTATTTCACAAGCACCAGTATATTTAGTTTTCTGATTCAGGACTAATATTTTAAAATAATTTATTATATACCTTAATTTTAACGTTAATTATGAACCCCAAGTTTGGGTTAACAAAAAAAATAACTTCTTTTGGGTTGTTTGAAAGTTGAAACCATTGACCTCGGAGTCTTTTGTGTTTAAATTCTGTATTTATTTGCTATCAACAGTTGACTCACACAGTCAATGGAGCAAATCAATGGTACATTCAGGGGCGGATGCATGTGGTACATTCATGAGTGTTAGGTGCGCCGTGTGCCTTTCGCTAGATAGAGGCAGAAAGAGAGAAATTTAGTTTTGCTATTTTAACTAAAATTAAGAATACTGAAAGAGAATAACACTCTTCTTATTAACAATTTATCAGATAAATTTGTTAGTTTTCTCAATAGCAAAATATATATATATATATATATATATATATATATATGTTGCCATTCTTTTAAAATATCACTTAATATATTATATTATCTTTTCTTTTTCGAAATAGCACAATTCTAATACTATTAATTTAGGGTCCGTTTGGCACATCCAATTTAGTGGAATATAGTGCTATTCTATTCTACATAAGTGTCAAACAACTTTTTAAGTTTTCGAAATAGTGTAAAATTTTTCTATTCCACTAAACCAACCAATAGGTGGTTTAGCGGTTTAACAATTTTGGAATAGCAATTAGTATTTGATTGTGTTGTATTATATTTAGTAATTAATAATATTTTATTATATATATCACCCTATTTATTATTTAATTTTATTATTACTGAATATAACACATATTATTATGTTATTATTATTTTTATTTTTATTTATTATTATTATTATTTATTATTATTATTATTATTATTTTATTGTATTTTAATATTTCATCATTACTATTATTATTATTATTAATAATAATATTATTATTGTTATTATTATTTATTATTAGTATTATAATATTTCATCATTATTATATATTTTATTATTATTCTTATTTATTATTATTATTATTTTATTAGTATTATAATATTTCATTATTATTATTATTTTATTATTATTTATGATAATAATTATTATATTATTATTTATTTTTAGTATTATTCTTATTTATTCTTATTTATTATTAGTATTATAATATTTCATCATTATTATTATTTATTATTATTATTTATCATTATTTGTTATTTATTATTATTTTTATATATTCTGAAAAATAATGCATATTATTATTAATTTATTATATTATTTAGTTTATTATTGTTATCATTACTATATTATATCATAATCATTATTATTATCATAATTATCAATATTTCTACTGTTCCAATTAACACTTGCCAAACGATAATTTTGCTCTTCGGAATAGTTAAGAATACCACTCTTCCAAAATTACACTATTATAAAAACTATTCTACTTTTACCACTATTCTAGTGTTATTCATTGATTTGACAAACGGACCCTTATTGAGTAGTTATAACATTATTTTGCTTCATGTCCCCAAACTGTCCCCAGCTACAAACAAAAAAAATTCGTTGTTTCGCTACTTCTCTCTTCTTATGCTCGTTTCTTCTCTCTCATGCGCGCTTCTTCTTTTTCTCTCAAATCTGTCAAGTCAGCGTTCCCTCTTTTCTCTCTCGCTTCTCTCAAACATACATAAGCCAAAGTTTGCATTTGTAGTTTTTTTTTTGTGAACATCTGCCTTCAGAATCTTTGAATTTGAGCTTAATGATATTGAACATGTTATACTCGTGGTTAGAAAAAAGAAGACAAACTTGTTAAACATTTAAATCAAGATATCTTCGGAACTTCTTTAAAAAATGAGGATAGTCACACAAGAACTTTTGCGAGAGCTGACTAATATAATAATACCAGTTGATCAACACACTATTCCAGAACAGGATGTCTTACCAACCTAATATATGACTGATATCCATCTCAACAATACAATTATCTCCGATCTATTATTCATATCGATACTATCTAATAAAATATCTAAACAATAAATGCGTCTATTTGATTTTTGTTCTTATTTTTTTCTTAACAATACAATTATCAGAGACAATGGAACAGTTTTGAACCGTATTTTTTCAATACGGAGGAGAAATATATGCGCATCCATCCAAATTATTTTTCTCCACGCACCACGTTGTCCGCTTCCCGCACCACGCTTCACGCTCCTCGCACCTCCCTCCTCGCTACCCTCTTCTCGTTGCCCGCTCCTCACTGCCCGCTTCCCGCATCCCGCATCCCGCATCCCGCTCCACGCACCATGCTGCATGTTTCCCGCTCCCTGCTCTCCGCTGCACGCATCACGCTTCTACTACCCGCTTCTGCTACACGCTTCACGCTTCACGCTTCACGCTTCATGTTTCCCGCTCCACGTTTCATGTCGCACGACGTCGCTCTGCCGCTTTATAAAAATATAATTTATTAATTTAGTAAATTTTATTTTCTACTACATTATACACGGATACGATTGCTGGTATTCCTAACATACGGAAATCTTCTATGGCAAACTAGCCTGACTAATATAACAATAATCCAATTAATAATATCGAGAACACTGTCAAAATAATACATATCACTATCACTTGGCACTTTCTTAATTATTTCACTGAAGTAGGTAGTATAATTAAATGTATAACGGTCCATGGAACAAATAGACAACAAATTTATGATTTATATATTGAATTTGGTGGGAACCAATTTTGAGAAATTCGATCCGAGGTATCTAGTTCAGAGTTCAGATCATCTATTGCACAACACAGGCAACACAATTTGGTTCTTTGATTTGCATCATCTATTTTCTCCGACTTATATAATATATAATCCTCCTGTATTATTTCATGAGAGAAAATACAGCACAATAAATGATGACCATTGGATTCCTGCTTCACAGGAGAGGAAAGGGTTAAGATCACCTACTTTTCAAAAAAGAAAAATAGAACTCTACTTTTTCTTAATCTGAGCCGTGTAATATAATTAACGGATCAAATTAAATAAAAAAATATGTTCCCTTAGTTAAATTCGTCCGTCTATTTTAATCTGGCAAAAGTGAACATTGTCTTTTTCCAAAAAAAAAGTGAACATTGTCAGCTTTTTTGTTGTTGAGAAAATAGACTTGGTCTACTTAAAATTATCATTAATTAAGAAAAAAATGTTACATTAAACAACGTCACCTTTTTTATGATTCAATCCCATATTCTGCATATATTTTCTTTGAAAATGTGTTGCTGCAATAAAAAAAATTAGTGAGAATACGCTTATATCATTAGTACTGAAATTCACGTTTTATTTGCAAAAGTCGTAAATAAAATAACTTTTTGTCGTGAAACCAACGTTCACAAATTATCAGTTCAATAATATATAATGCATTTTTATTTTGGGATTTAATTTTACAAAAATTATATGATAAATTTTGCAAATAATACGTGAATTAGTATATTTATTTTGGATTTTCCTATAATTTTTTATTTAATTATATATTTGAATAATAAAATTTATGGAGGCAGATAAATTACGAGAGTAATGCTTTTATGCCTTTATTTTTTCACCACCAGCAATCTTTTAGTCGTACTAAAATAAGATAAAGTAGCGACCAACCAACTCTAGACTAGAGAAATAAAAAATTAATAATGCACAGTCACAATTTAAAGAAAACCAACAATCAATCAAATCAATTTGTTTCGTCTCGCCTCAATCAAATTTTATCTTTACTTTTTGCCAAAAAAAAATTCAATAGAATATTCTCTTTTTTGTCCAAGAATTAGGAACGTGACACTGTCGGTATACCTTTTTTTTTTATTCCTGCTCTTTCTTGATTCGTTATTGATAATATGAAAAAAAAAAACAAATTGTATAGATTTCGTTCAGTATAATATTAATGTTTTTCGTTTACATAGTTAAATCCTATATATTTGAAGACCATCTGAACAAATTTTAAAAAAATGAATAAATAAAATTTAAAAAAGTATAAACAAGATAAATAACTCTGCATGTATTGTTTTCAACATAACTGGTCCCAAGTCCGAAAATGATGAGGGTTGTGATAGGCTTGACGGACCAAAATATAATTCTAATTATTCCCATGAAAATGAAATGCAACATAATTTCGTTGGGGTGTAACCCTCGTAGCGACGTGTCATATCGAAATTCGGATATGATGTTAAATGTGCAAGGGCCGGATCGTCACTCCCTTGATGACGCGCTACATCAGCGTCGGGTGTAGTGACAAATGAGTAAGAGTATTCGCACTTTACTCGATGAGTGCGAGAGGTAAGGAAGCTACCTGAGGAGAATATCAATCGTCTGGATAGTTGGAATGTAGGATCCTTAACGAGTAAGCTACGAGAGTTAGTTGATACTGCGATTAGGAGACATGTAAATATACTATGTGTTCAAAAGACTAAATGAATAGGCCAAAAGGCGAATGAGGTGGAGAATACTAGTTTTAAGCTATGATACACATGAACAGAACAATGCAGGAACGAAGTAGGCGCCTAATTGACCATAACCTCAAGAACGAAGTTATCGACGTTAGGTTACAAGGATATCGAATTATCCTAGTCAAGTTGGTCGTTGACGATTTAGTTTTAAATGTCGTTAGTGTGTATGCCCCAAAGATAAATTTGTGCGAGAATGTCAAGAAGCAATTCTGGAAAGATCTAGAAGAGATGCTTAGAGGTGTGTCTAACAGTGAGAAGCTTATTATAAGAGGAGACTTCAATGGTCATGTTGGTATAACTAGTGGAGATTTTGAAGGAGTGCACGGAGGATTGGTATACCTTTTTTTTATTCCTATTCTTTTTGATTCGTTATTGATAATATGAAAAAACAAATTGTTCAGATTTCATTCGGTATAATATTAATATTTTTCGTTTACAAAGTTAAATCCTATATATTTGAAGACCATCTGAACAAATTTTAAAAAAATGAATAAATAAAATTTAAAAAAGTATAAACAAGATAAATAACTTCGCATGTATTGTTTTCAACATAGTCGGTCCCAAGTTCGAAAATGATGAGGGTTATGATAAGCTTGACGAGCCAAAATATAATTCTAGTTATTCCCATGAAAATAAAACGCAACAGATTTTGTTGGGGGTGTAACCCTCGTAGCGACGTGTCATATCGAAATTCGGATATGATGTTAAATGGCAAGGGCCGGATTGTCACTCCCTTGATGATGCACTACATCATCATCGGGTGTAGTGACAAATGAGTAAGAGTATTCGCACTTTACTCGACGAGTGCGAGAGGTAAGGAAGCTACCTGAGGAGAATATCAATCGTCTGGATAGTTGGAATGTAGGGTCCTTAACGAGTAAGCTACGAGAGTTAGTTGATACTGCGATTAGGAGATGTGTAAATATACTATGTGTTCAAGAGACTAAATGAATAGGCCAAAAGGCGAATGAGGTGGAGAATACTAGTTTTAAGCTATGTTACACATGAACAGAACAAAGCAGGAATGGAGTAGGCGCCTAATTGACCAGAGCCTCAAGAACGAAGTTATCGACGTTAGGTTACAAGGATATCGAATTATCCTAGTCAAGTTGGTCGCTGACGATTTAGTTTTAAATGTCGTTTGTGTGTATGCCCCATAGATAGATTTGTGCGAGAATGTCAAGAAGCAATTCTGGAAAGATTTAGAAGAGATGCTTAAAGGTGTGTCTAACAGTGAGAAGCTTATTATAGATGAGACTTCAATGGTCATGTTGGTATAACTAGTGGATATTTTGAAGGAGTGCACAGAGGATTGGATATGGTGATAGAAATTAAGAAAGAGAAAATATCTTGAACTTTAATGTCATCATGATAGCTAACACCTTTAGAAATAGACAATCACATTTAGTTGCCTTCAACAATTGTCAACACTCGAATCAGATTGATTTTGTTTTTACTAGAAGAGAGGACAAACGAGCTTGCGTAGATTGTAAGGTTATATTCAGAGAGTGTGACTTCCAACAACACAAGATTGTGGTCTCAAATTTTCGCTTGTAATAGAGTTTGACAGGACAAATGTGCCAAAATATAGAGGACATGATGGGGGAAACTCAAAGGAGATACCCAATAGGTCTTTAAGAACAAGATTATCGAAGAAGGAACCTAGAACGAAGACGATTATGACACTAATAACATTTGGAAGAAGATGACAACTCGCATTCGAAAGGTAGCTACAGAGCTATTCGGAGTGACTAAGGAAATAGACGCAAACCTAGAGACGCTTGGTGGTGTCGAGAACGTGAAAAAAAACTATCAAGGAGGACTTCTACAAGTGTTTGCATCATGACAAGAGTGAAGACCACATACATTCGTACACAACGGCAAAAAATGCGAAGAAAGTTGTGAGTGAAGCAATAGGTCGAGCTTATGAGGATTTATATCATAAGCTAGGTACGAAGGAAGACAAAAAAAACGTCTATAAGATTTCCAAACTCGCGAGAGAAAAATGAGAGACTTCAGCCTAGTCAAATGCATCAAGAAAGAGACAAATAGGCTTTTGATGAAAGACAACGAGATCAAGAACATATGAAGAGAATATATCGACAAGTTGTTCAATGGAGAGACTGAAAGCACTATGGTCGAGCTAGATGACTCTTTTGATGACACCAACAGATGATTCATTTGAAGAATTCAAGAGTCAGAGGTGAATGAGACTTTAAAAAGAATGAAAGTAGGTAAGACTTTGGGGGTCCGATAACATCCCGATCGAGGTGTGAAGATGCCTTGGAGACATAGGGATAGTTTAGCTAACTAAGTTGTTCAACAACATCTTTCGGTCAAATAAAATGTCGGACGAGCGGAGGAGAAGTATATTAGTATCTATCTTCAAAAATAAAGAAGTTATTCAAAGTTATACTAATTACAGAGGAATCAAGCTTATGAGCCGTACAATGAAGTGATAAAGCCAAATTATTCATGCATTTATCTAGAATTAAGTGTGTCATTTAAGCCAACTTTAGTATAATTTAGAGTCAAATAAACGAGTTGTATTACAAAAAAAGTTCAAGTTACTACCTTGCAGTGTTTTAATGCAAAAACAGGTATTTGGAGCAAAATGGATTCAACTGGATGCTTTGGAGCAAACCAGGATGCAAGTTGGAGCAATTGGACCATCTGCCAGATCAATTGCGACCTCAGGAACCATCATTGCGGCCGCAATCAACCTCTAAAGTCACAAAGAGCAGTTTCAGCCTTATTGCAGGCGCAAGGTATATCCTTGCGACCGCAATATAAGTTCGCAGAGCACACAGAGGTGTTGCAGCTACCACCCAGAGTTCATTGCGGGCGCAAGCCCATTTATTGCAGTCGTAAGGAATGTTGGCAGAGCACAACAGAAGCATTGCAATTTCCACCTCTACTCAATTGCGGCCGCAAGAATACATATTGCGCTCGCAATACATTATGTAGAATGTGGAAGAGAGGTGTTAACTCCAACTTACAACTTTATTGCGGCCGCAATAGAAGTTATTGCCCCAGCAAGACACTTGTCAGAAGCAAAAAAAAGCCAGTTTTAGAATTTTATTTTTAGGATTTTGCTTTCTTATAAATACATGTAACCTTAGGACAGCCACATCACAAATTTCAACCAGTTAACAGAGGGTAAACTTAGGATTTTCACAGAAAGAGAGAGAGAAGAAGAAGAAGAGTCCAAGCCTTGAAGAAGAAATTGGTTGTATACCTCTATATTTCTCTATTTTTCTTTATATCTCTTTATTTGATCATGTTTAGTCCCTTATTCATGTTCGGTTAAGTTTGTATTAGGGATTTGTTAAGATGACTTGAAACTCTTGTTGTAATACTTGTTTGAGTAATGAAATTTCTTGTTTGATTCTATCATTTGCTTTCTATTTTAATTGTTGCAATCTCATGAATTGTTATCTTAGAGTTTAGAATTAAATCTTGATCGTAGAAAGTAAAGTGATTAATTGGCTAAGTATCGAGAGGTGATCTTTATGACTTGCTTGCTATTTGAATTATTTGAATTTAAGATTTGATATTTGCAATAGAGATATTGGATATTAGATCTAGACCATAGGAAGTAAGGTAATTAACGAACTAAGGACCGAGAGGTGATGTTTGTTAATTACGGGTTTTACCTAAGTATTCTAACAAATTGTATTAAGTACTGAAAGGTGAAATATGATGACTTAGGATAATTATGACGGTATGAATTTAATGGATCTTGACTAGTTTAACCAAGTATCAAAAGGTGAAGCATAAGAAGTGCAAATACGGTATCTAAATAGAAATATCATTAATTACCAAACAAGTATAGATAGTACATCTTAACAAGTCCTAATCATTTTTTTAATTGAGTTAGAATTCACAACAATCTTTAGTTTTAGTTCACAATCACAAACCAACCCAAATCTAAAATCTTTCTTCTCGCTTTTCTTTCCACTTAAATTAAATTTGCTAAAATCTGAAAGTTTAAATCCGACTTGTCCCTTTGAAATCGACCCCTAAGTACTACAATAGACGATTATATACTTACAACCTCTATCTAGCAACAAGGATTAGTAAAACTATACATCAAGTTTTTGGCACCGTTGTCGGGGACAACGGTTGATTTAGTTTCAGATTTTAGTATTTTTATTTAAGTTTCAGTTTTAACATTTTCTAGCGTTCTTTTTCTCATGTTTTGTAGGTTGAAATCTGGAAGGAGAATCATCAACCTCGGACGATACGAATTTGGTTGAGTGGTTCTCTCGACAAGGGTCAACTTACCTCTTCTACGAGAGAAGGAAGAACTGCCCTCCAAAGGGGACAATCCTACACTTAAGTCCACGTCGGTTAGAGATGTCTAACATCGACGTAGAAGCCGCACGCATTGCAAATCTTGAGAGGGAACATAATCAAATGACTGTCGAGATACAACGGTTGAGAGTGGCCGCTCTTAATCGTGAAACTAATTAAGCGAAAGTCGCAAACCGTCCCTTGAAGGAATTCACCGCTCCAAAGGCCGAAGAGATTAGACTAGGCTACACCGCTCCTATCACCAATGCAGAGGAATACCAAATTCCCCTCACATGGGTGAACATGGTGCAACGTTACCTATTCCATGGTCTACCACATGAGGACGCCACTCAACATCTAGCCAACTTTGAGGAGATTTGTAGCACTATAAAGGTACATACTACACCCGATGATTTAAAAGTCAGGGCTTTTAAATTTTCTTTTGCAGATAAGCCAAAAAGTTGGATCCGTGGTCAACGTCCCGAAAATATGAATACTTGGCCTAAGGTCGCAAGTGCGTTCCTTAACAAGTTCTTTCCACCATCTAAGATCAACTACTTGCGCCACCAAATTCACAACTTCCGACAAAAGGTGGAGGAGACAATGAGCGAGGCTGGGAAGATATTCCCAGAACTCCAAAGGTGTTTCCCACATCATGAGATCGAAAGGTGGAATTTGCTTCAGATTTTCTACAATAGTCTATTGCCTCAAGACAAGGGTATGCTTGATGATGTCGCCGATGGTAGTCTCATGAAAAAAGGGGTTGTCGATGGCTATAAGTTGGTTGATGACATGGCTCTCAACCAAAGCCAATGGCACAATCCAAAGGAGACTCCGGTGATTTTGCAAAGAGGTGTGAATGAGGTGAAGGCAAATCAGAAACTAGTCGCTGTGAATCGAAAGATTGATCTTCTAAGCGTAAGTGCGGTAAATTCTACTCCTCTTCCTTGTTCTATTTGTAATGGTACGAACCATGTGGGGTTAGTAATGACGTTATGTTTGAGGATGTGAATGCCATTATCCAAGATAATTATAGACCAAACAATAATCCTTACTCTAACACCTACAATCCGGGTTGGAGAAACCATCTGAATTTTTCGTGGAGGCAAAACGACCAAGGAAACCAAAACCAAAGATTTAATGCACCAAATCAAGGGTATGGTAACCAAGGTCATGGTAACCAACAAAAAAATGTCAATCTTGAAATGATGTTGGAAACCTTTATGAATAACTAAAACCAAAAAGTTTGATGAGTTGAGTAAAAAGGTTGATTTGTTAGCAACACAAAATAAACTTCTTGAAACCCAAGTTGCACAACAAGTTGCCTATTTTACACGCCAACAGGGTGCACTTCTCCCAAAACCTGAAAGTAATCCAAGAAAAGTCAAAGCGGATACACATACCCTTCGAAGTGGAAAGAGATATGAAGATCCACCTATACCCGATGATACCTATGTGAGGCAACAAGGTGAGGAAGATGAGAATGAGCGCATCTCCACACATGAGGATCAATCCTCAAAGGAAACACCAACTCCAAGCGAGCCATCCAAGGTAAGAACGAGGGTACCAAGGTACATACCTCCGCATAGGTACGCACATTTTCCTCAACGTATTCCTAATGAAAAGACCGAAAAATAATTTGATAAATTAATTGAATTGTTGAAGCAATTGCATGTCAATCTACCATTGACCGAGATAATAACCCAAATGCCCGTCTACACCAAATTCTTTAAAGATATTGTCAAATAGTGTAGACTTGAAGAGGTCCAAATGGTTGCGCTTGATGCATGTAATAATGCCTTGGTCATGAATAAATTACCCAAAAAGTTGGATGACCCCGGTAAATTCTTTATCCCTTGCTCTATTGGAAATGTCCAATTCAAACATGCACTTTGTGACCTTGGAGCAAGCGTGAGTTTAATGCCAAAATCTGTGTTTGATAGATTAGAAATTGGAGAACTTAAGCCAACTAGGATTACGTTGCAATTAGCGGACCAATCGATCAAATTACCCATGGGGTTGTTAAGGACTTACCGATTCAAATTGGCAAGTTTTATGTACCAATCAATTTCATTGTGCTTGACATGAAAGAGGATACCAACACTTATTTGTTGCTAGGTAGACCATTTCTCAATACCGCTAGAGCAATCATCAATGTGCATGATGGATCATCACCTTGAACATTGAAAACGAAAAGGTGACATTAGAAGTTTGGAGATCCATGAAATATCCATCTAACGATAATAGTGTTTTTAGTGTTGATTCTATTGATAGGTTGACAAATGGAGAAGTCTGGAACAACATCAAAGAAGGGCCCACAAAAAAGAAGAAGAATCGGGCATCGAAAAGGGCAAAAAGAAAAGCCAAGACGTCTGTCGAGATGTCTTGCGAGCGCAACCATCACCCATTGTGGCCGCAAGATACTCAGGCAGAGGACAAGCAAAGCAACCCAAGCACATACCAACTTCTGTTGCGGGCGCAACAACAACCCTTACGGCCGCAACTTGCCAAAAGCAAAATTGCCAAGTCTCTGCTAGAGCCAAAATTGGCTCAATTGTGGCCGTAACAGCAGCCCTTGTACCCGCAACATGCCTTGCCAGAGCCCAAAAATAGGCATGACAGAACACATTGTGGTCGCAACCACATTTCTGGCGCCCGCAAGAATGTTGTCCAGAAGCCAATGAAGCAAGTTTGGAGGATCAAATCAACGCCGACCAAAGTTGATGATGCACGAATCTCCGTATCTAGTGATCAAGCACCACGGGAATATGAAATTGAAAGTTCTTCACAAGTAAGAATGGAGATCGGTAGATCTCCGCTCAGGTATGACTCTATCTCTCGAATTTTGATTATCGACGAGAACGAAACACCGGTTGAAGGAATGATGTTCATGTCCCTTATCGACGTACAAACGAATTGAATTGTTGGTCGTCGAGCTCATGACGTTAAACAAGTGCTTCTTTGGAGGCAATCCAAGTAATTTAGTTTTCTGTTTGCATATTTAATTTTCATGCATTTAGATTAATTTGCATGCATATGTAGTTCAATTAGCATTTAATTTTTCTGCCCAAAAATTAAAAACGCAAAAAAAAATTGAAAATTAAAATAAAAAATAAAAAATAGATAAGTATAATTTAGAATTTTTCATATTTAGTTATGTTAATTACAACATGCATTTATAAATATTTGCACTTAATTAGGATCATTAAAGATAGAAAACTTCAAAAATAAACTGTTCCAAGTTTAGAACCAGAAACAACACAGAAATAGGTCAATTGCGATTGCACGCAATATCATTACGACCACAATACATAACGTTTGAGTTAAATTTGGGAATTATGCTAAAAACAGCAACAATTGCGACGGCAAGATCCTCTGTTGTGCCCGCAACACTTAATTTAGCACAACAAACTTGCAAAAATTAAATGCCAACGTTCCAAATTGCGGCCGCAACACCCTTGCTTGCGCTCACAAGACATCTGATCTGCAGTTATAAAAGGGCAGTCCTTGCGTCTTCTTCTCCAACTCAATATTCTTAGCATATTTCTCTCTTTTCTGTCTTCCAGCAACCAAATAGAGCCAGAAATTCTCAGAAAAAGCACAGCAAATTATCCTCCTTTCATATTTCTAATTCACATATTTTATTGTCATCTATTATGTCCCAAGTAACACCAGTTCAGCGCTAAAATTCTCAACTTCCTAAGTCCAGAATCAAGACAGCAACTCCAGCAAGTTTTACGGCCGCAAGAACTCCATTCCAACCGCAACAGATAGTCTTGCACCCGCAAGAAGCCTGCCAGAGGGGTTCTACTTGCTGTTTGGAGCCCGGACTTCGCTTGACTCGCTGCTCTTCGCTCTTCATCGCGTATTTTTTATTGGTCTGGCCAGACCAATCTAGGTTACTCTTGATCTCATCTTATTTACATATTTTTAGGAGTACTTAGATTAGTCTAGCTCGAGTCTACTTGATTTGTCGAGTCCGGTTTGAACATTACTTAGGCCAAAATTATTGTTACGACACATGGCAAGCAGCCAATGACAGGAGATGGCGATGACACGAGCCCACACAAGACTCCACGTGTGGGTGAGACTTCTTCCTCTGCAACAGCAAAGGAAGAAGTCCAAGACGTAGAGATGGAGAACTTGCCACCTTGGGCCACCCTTCCTTTCGAGGAATGACCCGAGAACGGCTTAGAAACTACGGCATTCGATTCGCTGCGAGAGAGGATATGAGACTTTTTGAGGAGGAACTGCAGAACCGGTACATTTACTAGCCTAAATATGTCCACATTCCTATCCTTCCGGATCTAGGTCTATTAGGAGAGGTACGCAAGTTCATGTCGTGTATCGGTATTTGAGACTACACCACGACCCCATATATTGCGTATCGCACGATCACTTACAAGTTCCTTAGCACTTTTAGTGCTAATGGAGACTATTTCATCTGGTCATACTACCTAGATGGCCAGCAGTTCAGTGTCACGACCGAGCAGGTGTCATAGATCATGAGATTCCACGCACGACCGAGATGGTGAGGTGGTCCGTTTGGAGGGACGATGATGGTGGGTACGCGGGTTTTGTGGAGCAGTTTGCAGGAGCCCCTAGAGATGGCTATAAGGCATCACAGATCGCTCATCATGTATTATGTTATCTTCAGCGAGCCGTAGCCATGACAATCTTCTCGAGAGGCGAGACGATCGGGACGATGCGTGAGGCAGAGATATTCTTTATTTACGCGATGATTCACATCCGTAGGAGGCCAGATCTGATGCTTGACGTCGCGTACTTCATGCTACAACACGTGCTTCTCGTCATATGGAACACGCGTGCTGGTGGGCATATTACGATCGGTGGGTTTGTCACCCGCTTGGCGATCTACCATGGCATCATTGCTCCGCAGGGCACGATTTATCGTACTTTTGCGCTTGTCTTCGAGAGACAGACTTAGTTTATTTTGTATCTTCAGCAGGCAACCATGTTCGTAAGAGAGGGTGATATTTCTATTTCTTTTATCGAGGTTGTACATCTCGGGTTCCACTAGACACGCCGGTAGACGATTCTGATTGTACGACCTGGATCATTCGCACAGAGGACGCACCACCTCACGTCGATGTGCCACAACCAGATCCTCAGCCACCACAGCCTCAGCAGATGGACCCATCAATCCTTGAGATGCTGAGGCAGATCCACGCTCAGGAGGCCACCTCATACGACCATATGATGCCTCAGTTCGGTGCTATTCACACAGTACACGTTTCTTAGCACTGAGTTGTCTGATATTAGTAGCAGGTTGGGACGGGCCGAGCTACAGTAGCGAGACACGCATGCATGGATGGATGAGATGGCAGATAAACACCACATCATGTCCCACCGCATCTCAGAGATGCGTGATTACGCGCATCAGCTGGGATGGGTGCCCGACTTGGAGCCTGAGACCCCTCCCTACTACGTAGGCCAGCCGAGGAGATCATCGCACTCGTGGGCACCTCATGAGCCTTCACCACGTCGTTCTCTGCCTCAATCGTGATTTATCACGGCTCAGTGAGCTTTCTCTTTCTCTATTTATTTTCTTTCAGTTTATTTATTGCATCGGTTCATTGCATCAGATATGCTAAGGGGAGTAAAATGGAGAATTGTATATGTATCTTAGGATTTCATTTATTTGCTTACTATTTGTATACGTTCTTTGTTTTGACATGAGTTTTTATTAGAGTTTTTAAAGAAAAGTTTGGTATTTTAACTCATTTCGTGATTTCAATAGTATAACGTCATGCACACCAAAAAGTTATATGCATGTTTACTTCTTATTTTGCATTAAAAAATCTAAAAATACAAAAAAAATCATAAAATTTAATTTTTTTTTTAGATAATTAATCTGCTAAACAACCTATGATCGATGGGTTTGACTAATACTCATCCTTAGATTGATCTTTGGTCAGGAATTTGTTGTGCTATTTTCATTAAACCATAAGTATTTCGGAAAGAGTTTTCTTTACCAATTTGAATTATGGTACCTTAGTGATAGTAGTCTTTGAATTAGTGAACTCGTTTTACAATGTGTAAACCAAGCCTCAGACCCGCTATGCCAAGAGTTCTTGAAAGGCTTGGTGCCCGTAGGATGCTTTGCGTGAGACTCAGTAATTCTTTCTTAATTGGACTTAATTGAACATATGTGTAAATTGCAAAAAAGTGAACTATATGTAGCGTTGAAGTCCTTAGGACAAATACAACCGCGTATAATAAAAAAATAGTAAAAAAAACAAAAACAAAATAAAATGAGTGAGCAAAAAACAGACAGATGCATAATGAAAAAAGTCAATAACATAAGGCACAATTTACACCCTTAACTAAATTTTTATTTTTTCTTTCAAAGGATTTTCTGGAATTGACTTACACTTGTAGAATTGAGGGAAATAATTCGAGATTTACTGATCTAAAATATAACGATAACTTGTTGGTAAAGAAGTAAATATTTTTGCCCCGATTAGATAACTTATGGATTTTTATAAAAATAGAACAATCGATTTTTTAAAATTTACCAAAGACTTTGACGAAGGACTTATTCAGTAGCGGGTTAATAATCTCACCAAAACATGTTTTTATTTTTGTATGTAGTTTAATAATTTATTTTCGTTCTATACAAAACAATTTTTTTTTGCTTGTGATGTGAAGAAGACCATTGAATAATATTCGAATAAGTTGAATACCAATTTCTCTTTCAAAACATTTCAAGATCACATGTGAAACAAATGCGTTATGTTAGAGTCTAGTTTAGATACTTGGTGTAAAATGACATAACTAGCCCTTGAGAATTTCTGCAAGTGTTTAGACTTGCTTGAGGACAAGCAAATATTAAGCTTGGGAGAATTTGATAAAGCCAAATTATGCATGTATTTATATAGGATTAAGTATGTAATTTAAGCCAAGTTTAGTATAATTTAGAGTCAAATAAACAAGTTATATTTCAAAAAGAGATCAAGTTACTACCTGCAGTGTTTTAATGTAAAAACAGGTATTTGGAGCAAAATGGAGTCAACTGGATGCTTTGGAGCAAATCAGGATGCAAGTTGGAGCAATTGGACCATCTGCCAGGTCAATTGCGACTGCAGGAACCATCATTGCGGCCGCAATCAGCCTCTACAAGTCACAAAGAGCAGTTCTAGCTTTATTGTGGGCGCAAGACATATCCTTGCGACCTTAATATAAGTTGGCAGAACACACAGAGGTGTTGCAGTTATCGCCCAGAGTTCATTGCGGGCGCAAGCCCGTTTATTGCGGCTGCAAGGAATATTGATAGATCACAACAGAAGCATTGCAGTTTTCACCTCTACTCAATTGCGGCCGCAAGAACACATATTGTCCCCCGCAAGACATCATGCAAAACGTGGCAGATGGGTGTTAACTCCAACTTACAGCTTTATTGCGGCCGCGAGAGAAGTTATTGTCCAAGCAAGACACTTGTGCAGAAGCACAAAAAGCTAGTTTTAGAAGTTTATTTTTAGGATTTTGCATTGTACGTGTGTCCAAGTTATCAGACACGCGACACGTCATTAATGAGGCACATTATTAATTTCACACCATTAATTTCAGTATAAATCATTAATAACATTACTTTCATCTCATTAATATTCACGCTTCCTCATTTCATATAAATCATCATGCTTTAAAAAGAACTTAAAAAATATGTATGATATTTATTATTATATAATTCTAATTTCAGTAAAAACATTAATGTTATTTAACAAAAAATATAAAAATTAGTATAATTATGTCGTTTATTTTTCTAATACAAAAGATTTCTTCTTAAAAAGAGAAAATAAGAAGCAACGTGACGTCGTGATTAAGGATGTAAACGAGCCGAGCTCGAGCGAGCTGGAGCAACCTCGGCTCGTTTATTAACAAGCTAGCTCGGCTCGTTACTATAAGTGGTCACGAGCTGAAACTCTCAACTCGAACTCGGCTCATTAAGGCTCGAGCTGGCTCGTTTGTACCTTGTTTGCAAAAAAAAATGACAAAATAATTAAAAAAACATAATGAAATTATAAAATCATGAAAATTTTCTATGGTAAAAATTTATTTAGAGATGGTGGTAACCAATTCGACGGTTCACATTAACTCGTTAAGGTCTCGATACTTAAACGAGCCGAGTTTGTCACAGCTCGAGATCGGCTCGTTTACTAACGAGCTGGCTCGGCTCGACTCGTTAACACTTGAGCTGTTGACGAACGAGTTGTTAGCGAGCCGAACACGTGCGTGTCACGAGTCACGAGTATTTCTAATTCCATTTCTAGTTTTAAATTCAGATTTATCACGTTTTGGCAAGGAATCAATACCAATACCATCACTATATCAGGTACACTTTAGATAGCCCAATCAAAACTCCCACCCTGTAAATTAATTAAATATGGAATTGATGCTCTCTTTCTTTCCAAATACAACTTAGGCACAACACTATTAAATTAACACTCACTCCGCTCCTTCTCCCAACACTCACTTCTGAGAAACCCACCATAAAGCTCAACATGAGGTGCGCAAACCTTTGCACATGCCTAAAAGGGAAAAGTCTTGAAGAGGAAGAGCAGAAGAAGAAGCAAAGGATCAAGATAACCGGTACGGTGGTGCTGGTGAAGAAAAGTGTCTTGGATTTCAACGACTTCGTCCCGTCGATGCTCGACGGGGTCCACGAGCTCATTCGACACCATAAATCGGTGTCGTTCCGTCTCGTCTCCTCCACCTACACCTCTCCAAGTTAGTTTACTTATCTTGATGACATTTTATGAATTTTTCTCATCCGTGTACATTTGATGATTGTTGCCATTTTGAAATTTCGAATTTCCGGATCACCTTTCCAAGTTATTCATTGCAATTTTGAAATTGGAACTGGATTTAAACAGCGATGGATATAACTTATTAGAAGATTTACACAGAATCCATAGTAATGCTACATTTCCTACTAATCCATCTTAAAATTCATACCATTGTTCTTAATTTAAGGCGATTTTTGCCACGACAGAGTTGCAACCGAAGCTCTTTGTCAGGTTCGCGGTTTCCATCCGAGGTTTGGTGCCAATGCAATTATAAAAATCCTTGGCGTTGAATCAAAAAAAAAAAAACTTTTGGCGTTTACCAAGTAAACGGGCATAGTAAATAACCAAAAGTAACAGCTATTGAATTCATGAAACGGACGTCTCCAGTGCTCTCGATTGATTGAGACGGCCATTATGAGAGCACAAAAGACGAATATGAGTGCCGATTTTTTTTAAATAATAGTATAATTTTTCAGATTAGAAGTGAAATTCGAAATCTAGAACGTAACGTGGAAACTAAAAATTCTTTTAATTGGGAGCTTTTGGTTTTCCGAATAAAAATAAAATAAAATAATGAAAGCACAACCTCCAACTTTCAGTTTTCAGGTCATCGGAACTAAAAAACAAAATACAAAATCTTAAATCGTAAGACCGCCGCGACTGCCGATTTAGCTCCGATAACAGAAGTCTTGAAATTTCATCCCCAAGTCTCAGGCCAGAGCTAGTTTGACAGTTGCAATTCACGATTCTGACTTTATTTTTCAGTTTATTTTTAAGTTCGGGAAATCAGAAAAAAAAAAAGACTATGCAAGCGGGTACCCACCTGCGCTCTCGATTTATCAAATTTTAATAGAAATAAATGGAATGGAATGGAAATGGGTGTGAGGAAAATTTTATTACACCTCACATTTGGAGGTAACAAAATTAGGAAATGAAATTAAGAGTTTTCATCAATTTCCATTCTCTACCACCTATTCACATATTAAAATTTAACACAAAATCTTCGTGGAAGAAGTCTGGAGTTCAAGCTCCGGCATGAAATATAACTACTCTTAATACTAATAATATGATTTAAAAAAAATTCGGCTATGAGCGCCTAATCAGCTTAGTTTATGATGGGCATGCGCATTGTCAAAATTTGGGCTATGAGCCTATGATTGCCTAAAAAAGTTTTTTTTCTTTCTATCGAAGTATCCATGTAGAGTACTAAGGTTTACCTTGATTCCTCTTATTGTATTCTGTGATTTCAGACAATCCAAAAAGAGGTATTGTTGGAGAGCCAGCCTATCTGAAACATGAGGAAAAGAAACTGTCAAAAATGGATACTGGAGACTCCATATTCAAGGTTGAATTCGAGTGGGATGACAAGCATGGTGTAGCTGGAGCTGTAATTGTGAAGAACAAGCACCGTGTTCAGTTTTATTTGAAGTCTATAACACTTGATGACGTGCCGGGCAGGGGATCAGTCCATTTCGTTTGCAACTCTTGGGTCTATCCTGCAAAGAAGTACAAATATGATCGAGTCTTCTTTTCTAATGATGTGAGCAAAGTATTTCCATATTTCTATTTTTTTGTGGCTTCCTGCAAAACTTTTTCGTCAGATGCCATGATAATATGGCAGGCATTAACTATTGAAATGTAAAGAATCTTTTTGAACTTAAGCTTGGCTACTTTATATGTTAATTTAAGTTGTAAACCTATATAACCTACCGACATTATATGCAGAGACTACCAGTCAGTTCCCGTTCACATATGAGTGCTAATGACAGGAATTAAGATTCTTCGAAATACATATTAGTTCCTAGCATAATTCAATGATTTAACATCTCAGATTGACGACTAACTTCATTGCTGTGGGTTTTTGATCTGATCAAAACCATCAAAATTGAAATCAAATTAGTTGAGACCAGCCCCTATATTTTGTGAGGGTGGGCTTTTCGTTTTGGCCTTATCAGAATAATCTGGTTGAAATCAGAGATTTCCTGCCTTGACTGCAAAATGCACTAATGATAGAAGGTGTGAATCGATTGCTTGTCCATTACAGAATCAACATGCAAAAGTTTAATTTATTGCTTGCTCCTCTATTTAACTGAATGATACTCTTTTTCCTCCTCTACTCGAATTTATTGAATTTAAAACATGGCCATTATACTTTATGGAGTCAAAACTCAAAAGGGACATTGGACTGCACTTTCTAATTCTAATTTACTATTAGTGCTAATCACCATGCACAAGAATTCTGAACTCCTTGCGAATATTTCTAATGCCTTATTGTTTTCATGTCTACACAGACATACTTGCCGAGTCAAATGCCTGAGGCACTGAAGCCATACAGAGAAGAAGAGCTCAATTCTCTCAGGGGCGATAATGTTCGGCGGAAACTTAAGGAACATGATCGAGTATACGGATATGACTTCTACAATGACTTGGGTGATCCTGTCAAAGGCAAGGAGTATGAGCGTCCTGTTCTTGGTGGGTCCCAGGAATACCCCTATCCCCGTCGTGGCCGCACCAGTCGTAAGCCAACTAAGAAAGGTACATTTCTATTCTGTATTCCTATTATGGATTAATTAAAAGTGGTTTACATTATTTTTTTGAATCATTAGAAGATCCAATAAGAACTTTTTTTAATAGTAATAAGAAAAATATAAGAAACGAGTTACAAGCACACAAAGCTAAATTCTAAAAATAAAGGCGAAAAAGACATCGTCGCAATGTGTCGGTCGCCTTGATTACCTCAACTCCCTAAACTCCGTAGACTTGTACCATCCAAAAGCGTTGTGCCCGTCTATCTGCCGATCATGAACGTATTTCATGTCCAAGAAACGGCTTCATGATATGCTATATCATTTCACCAGTAAACTCATCTTTTACCGGCCACAAATGACAAATTAGTAGCAAAAACCCGCTATATCATTTGACCCGTTGAGATATAAGAAAACCCTTTTCCAATCGAAGCAAGAATTCTAGATCCAACAATCTAATCTTTCATCCACCAAAAGATGAAGACAGTACCAATGCAAAACCCTTAGGTAAAATCTAGAGCCAACGATCTAATCTCAAATGAGAAGACACAGATGCAAATGATTCGTCAAGACAAGCTTAATCCGTCAAGACAAAACCAATAAGATAAATCCTAGATCCAGTGTCTAATTCATTCATGGAAGAAAGAAGATTGCCCCGGTGCCAAATCGAGTCGAACATGAATCCATCAAGGCAAGTCAGACTCCAAAAATCCTAAATCTGAAATCTAATGACCAAATGATACAATACATGGCAACAAAAGCCCAAATAACAAAATTGAAGAGATGATTTACCCCATAAGTGGATCAAGACCCTAACCACCTGATCAACGACGACGACTGGATAATTTTTTTTGTGCTAGTAACTCTAGGAATCGCGAGCCACTGGAAAGGAGCTCACACAGTCGTCCACCTCAAACCACGGCATAGGTTGGCAACCGGCTAGGTGCACACACAGCCACCATAGACCTCCGCCACGGTCTCGTTACAAACCACCGACGCGAACACGTACTGGAAACTGAGCTTGCCTAGTCTCTTCGTTGTTGCTGAGAGGAATTCCACGAGCTAATGCTCGCACAGTCTGCCTAGGGTTTCGCTGGTGGGTGCTGGATGCAGAGAAGAGAGGGAGGATGGAGGAAGTAGTGGTGAGGGGGAGGCGGGAGGCGGGAGAGGCCAGTGGCACGACCTCCCCGCCTAGGTTTCAGTTTTTTGTTTCCCTCACGAGTCACACTTTTTGTTTCGCTCTTTCCTTCACAGCTAGCAAATCAATAATAAATAAAAATTTTAATATGGCTTCTTCTCAATGGATCTCTCAAGATTGCATTCAGGGGCGGATCTTGCCTTGGATTTTGAATTTGTGCGGAAGTCCAATAGAAATTAGTAATTGCGTCCTACACTGGATCTAAATTGTGCCTTATCCAGGATCCTCCAGTAGGTCGTTGATAGTTATAATTTAGGCCCAAAATAATGTCTTCGTCCATCTGATTACCTCGTGACAATCGCTCCGCTCTGCTTCGGTCTCCCTAAAAAAGAAATCGATGCGCAGTCTGCTCCGCTTCAATTACTCCAAAAAAAAGACGCTCTGCCCATCTTCTAAAAAATCACTTGCGTCTGAGTCGAGGTTTGGTATTTTGCAGACATGACGAGTCCGAAAGCTTTAGCAATCGAAGAAATTTTCTTGACATTTGAGATTTTTAGGTGACCATAATTCATAATAAATGATGTGATTCTGGACAATAGTCCTCAAAATCGAAAGTTGGTTGAACTTGTCATCCAAAATGATATAGCGAATGCTTAAGCAAAAGAGACAATTAACGAGGTAATTGCTGAGCTTGGGGATGGATTGTTTTCTGTGATGGTTGATGAGTCAAGGGATGTCTAAGAGCAAATGGCAGTTGTGATTCGATTTGTGAACAAAAGAGATTGTGTTGTCGAACGATTTCTTGGTATCCTTCATGTTTCTGATACTACATCCCTTCAATTGAAAGCGACACTTGATGGTTTATTTGGCAAGTACGGTCTAACCATTTCAAGGTTACATGGACAAGGGCATGATGGTGTTAGTAATATACGAGGAGAGTTTAATCGTCTCAAAATATTGATTTTGCGAGAAAATAGAGCTGCATACTATGTGCATTGTTTTCTACATCAACTTCAACTAACTCTTGTTGCAGTGGTCAATAATCATAACAGGGTTTGTCAATTCTTTCTAAAGGTTAATAGCATCTGCAATGTTGTTGGTGCATCTTGTAAAAGGCTTGATCAATTACGTGTGAGGCAACAAATTATAGTTATGGAAGCTATATCAAATGAAGAGATTCAATCAGAAGAGGTTTAAACCAAAAAATGGGTCTTGCACATCCATGGGATACTCGATGAATTTCTCATTACAAGACTTTAACTAATTTGCTTAAAAAAATTTCGATCACGATAGAGATTCTTGAAAATATAGAAGATGGAAAGATCCAGAAAAACAAGCGGAGGCATGTGTATTTATTGAAGAATGTGAACTTTCGATTTTGTATTCATTTGTCATCTCATGCACGAGTCATTAGATATTACGTATGATTTATCACAAGTCTTGCAGCGGAAAATCAAGATGTGTTGAATGCTATACATTTGGTGGGGATTATAAATCTTGATTGCAAAAGTTGAGGGTAGTGAATGGGCATTGTTATTTCAAGAAGTTTGTGCATTTTGTGAGAAACACAAGATTGAAATTCTAAACATGAATGATGTGTGTCATGTACAATGAGTGTGAAAATACACGTGAGTAATTTACACTACAATCGTGTTGATATGTTTTACATGATTATTGATATGCAAATGCAAGAGCTTAATGGAAGATTCATGGAAACAAGTACCGAATTTATTATGTGTATGTCATGTTTAGAGGACGACTCGTTTTAGCATCGGCGATTTGATTTTAGTTTGTAGGTGTTATTATATTTTTATATAAGTTTGATTTTTTAATATGTAAAACATGTTATTTTGTATGATATTCAATACTTTGGATGAAATTTATATTTTTCATTATATATGTAATTGTGTCCTATTGCGATCAAAATTCTGGATCTGGTTGCATTGTAGGCACCCCAATCAAATCAATACGTTTTGTGTGTCAATCTAACAATCTGGCCGATATGCATCTATATATTAGTATTCAGTCATAAAACCTGTAAACCTAATTTCACAAAAAAATATTTTGACAGATCCAAAAACAGAGAGCAGAATACCACTGATACTCAGCACACACATGTATGTGCCACGGGATGAGCGTTTTGGCTACCTGAAGATGTCAGATTTCTATGCATATGCATTGAAAGCATTAGGGCAGGCTATGGTTCCAACACTCAAAACCAAATTTAAAAAAGATGTCCCTTTTGAGTCGTTCGAAGACACATATGAGCTGTATAAAGGTCACATAAAGTTGCCCAAATCTAAGCATCTAGAAAAATTGAGAAATAAAATAGGCAATGAGATGATCAAAGAGTTACTGCGAACAGATGAGGCAGACCTTCTGAGGCTCCCTCTACCTGAAGTGCTTGAAGGTATAGTGCATCATATAAGTGTCTTGATTTACATTTTCTAATTGACAAATCTAACCTGCTATGGTCCATTTTCTTGCAAAGAAGATATTCTGTAGCAAAGCGATTCATGATTGGTCCCTTCACTTTCTTGTAAACAGAGCACTGAGAAGTGATTTTATGATTATCTGACTGAACCCCTTATATGCAATTTACTTCATAAATTTATTTATAGTCTTTTTCTTGATGGATATACTTTTCTGCAATTGAACAGCCAACAAGTCTGCTTGGAGGACAGATGAAGAATTTGCCCGAGAAATGCTTGCTGGTTTGAACCCTGTGGTAATCAGGCAGCTTGAGGTATTTTAATTTTTTTCCTTAGGTTTCTAATTACTCAAAACCTTTTCGATATCAAAATCTGAATAAAAATGTATCTTTTTTTTTCTAGAAATTTCCTCCAACAAGCAAACTGGATCCGAGTTTATATGGGAATCAGAAAAGCACTATAAAAGCAGAACAGGTTGAGAAATACATGGAAATAATATCTGGGCAGAGACTATCTGTCAATGAGGTACATCTAATCAGCTTGATATTTTGTGACTTGTGTAATTTTTTTGCAAGAAGAAAAGAAAAATAAAAGATTGTGTACCCATGTAGTTAAACAACTATATGATTAATTAAAAAATTAAGCTATCCTCATAATACATGTTTTATTGATTTCCTCGATAATTTGGATTTATAGGCATTGGAGTGCAACAAGCTATTTATATTGGACCATCATGACACATTCATGCCATGGTTACCGAAATTAAATTCCTTAGATCCAGAAAACATATTCATTTATGCTACAAGAACAATCCTATTCCTGAAAGATGACAGCACCTTATGGCCACTTGCCATTGAACTGAGCTTGCCTCATGATGAAGGGTTGCAACATGGTGCCATAAGCCAGGTTTATTTACCAGCATCGGAGGGTGTTAAGGGGTCTATTTGGCAATTGGCCAAGGCCTATGTAGCTGTCAACGACTCCGGATATCACCAACTCGTCAGCCATTGGTGCATAAGAAAACAAATATTATAGAATTTTTTTGCATTTGCTGTTTCTGAACATTTACCATATTAGCATTGAAGCTTGAACCTCCTTGCATCAAATCAAATTCTGCACATTCATGCAAAAACTCAAGGATATTACTGTAGAGACAGATACCACACAGTTCTTCTTTTTCAAAATTAATATAATTCCTTTTGCAGGTTAAACACTCATGCTGTGATCGAACCATTTGTGATAGCAACAAACCGACAACTGAGCGTGACCCATCCAATACATAAACTCCTGAGCCCACATTATCGGGACACAATGAACATAAATGCACTGGCACGCCAGACCCTCATAAATGCTGGTGGCATCTTTGAGTTCACTGTGTTTCCAGGGAAGTATGCGCTAGAGATGTCATCTGGCGTATACAGGAACTGGAAACTAACTGAGCAAGGCCTCCCTGATGATCTTCTTAAGAGGTAACAGTAAAAATTGAAAAAAGAATTAATATTCCAAAACTCTGCTTTGTATGCTAAAAATAAGGACACATAATACACATCAGTATTTCTTTTGCTCAGCTCCATTATAATGTTATTGAACTGACTTAAAAATTGTCATGAAGTATTTCTTTTGCATAGTTAGTTTAAGTCACTGAAACATTCGTGCAGAGGTATTGCAGTGAAGGATGAATCATGCGAGAATAATCTTCGGCTACTTATTGAGGACTATCCGTATGCAGTAGATGGCCTTTCCATCTGGTCTGCAATTGATTCATGGGTCAATGACTACTGCTCCATCTACTACCCAAACGACTCCGTGATCCAGACTGACACTGAGCTCCAGAAATGGTGGAAAGAAATTCGTGAGGTCGGTCATGGTGACCTTAAAAATGAAAAATGGTGGCCAGACATGCAAACGGTTAAAGAGCTAACAAAAACGTGCACAACTATAATTTGGGTCGCATCAGCCCTTCACGCAGCTGTCAATTTCGGGCAGTATGCTTATGCTGGTTACCTCCCAAACCGTCCAACCATTAGCCGTCAACGGATGCCTGAACCTGGTACTAAGGAGTATGATGAGCTGACGACAGATCCTGATAAGATGTTTCTAAAGACCATTACCAGTAAGTTACAGACAATATTGGGTATATCTTTAATTGAGATACTCTCTAGGCATTCGACAGATGAGGTGTATTTAGGTCAACGTGATACCAAGGAGTGGACCTCTGACCAGAGAGCATTGGATGCATTCAAGGCGTTTAAGAACAGGTTGGTGAGAATTGAGGAGAAGATTTCTGAAATGAACAATGATGAAAATTTGAAGAACAGGAAGGGGCCAGTCGAAATGCCATACAAGCTTTTATATCCGAACACATCAGATGAGAGTCATGAGGGTGGTCTCTATGTAAAGGGTATTCCAAACAGCGTGTCTATATGAAAGAAGAGGTATTTTATGAGCCGGCCGCATTTGTGTAGCTTTTTTTTTTGTTCCTGAGAGTTGTCAGTACTTTGTGTAAGGTATTACAATAGATTGGATCAGTTTGTCTGAAATCTGTGTAACAATAGTCTGAGCTTATTGGTTGTCAACCGACTGTGTAACAATAATCTGTTGGTTTCTATCAAAAATGGGTGCATTACACTCAGCTGTCTGTTGGTTTCTATCAAAAATGGCTCCATCACGGCATGCGTGCACAGCATACAGGGGATACTTGAAATCAGAACAATTTAGCCAATAACAAATTATCGTATGAGTTGTGTTCCAAAGCTTTTTTTTTATCAACATAATTATTATAATAATAATAACATAATTATTGATAATTATTATAATAATAACAATAATATAAATATTATAATAATATGCGTTATTTTAAAATAATAAAATAATAGTAGTTCACAGTAATTATTAATATTATTTCAACAATGAAGATAATACAATAATATTAACAACAATAATAAAGTATATATAATATATTAAATTGTTAATTACATTGCAAATTTGATTGCTTAGTCATACGAAACAGTGTATTCCGATATTCCATCTATGTGGTGATATACCATATCAGAATAGACTATTTTATCATTATTATGTTCTTTCAAAATGTGTTCGCCAAAATTATATTGTTGAAATAAGCCACTATTTTGAAATTCTTTTTAAATTGTTGTTGCCAAGCAGACTCTAAACAAATTGATAGATAGTTTCATCCTCTTCAAGATGACAAAGGAATCACATTATCAAAGCGTTTTAAGAAAGAAGAAAGAAGGAAATTCACTCCACCACTTAGATAATTAATGCTGGAAGCTGCCATGCATATATCTAATAAATCCTGCGAGAGAGAGAAGGCAGCAATTGTATTTTAAAATTTAAATCCATCCAAACGCTACTGTATAATAATATGAGGATAATTGATGGCTAATTATTGTAAGTACATATTTTAGGATATATAATATTGACTTGTTGTAAGGACAATATATATATTTCGATATCAATGTCATCCCCTTAATTAATTAAACGTCTCTAATCTCCAGTGACGATTGCAAAATTACAGATATAACTTGTTGCTCTACCAATTGATACTAAAATTTTAACGCATGCTCCATTTTTTCCATTTTTTTAGTTTGCAAAGATCTGACTTTACTCTCCCAACCACTCAAAATTCAGTAAGCAATAAAAATTCCATAAGTCATATGTTACAATAAAATTGTCTAGTGTTGCTCCGGCATCGCTTCTTATTTTACTTGAGGTGTGCTCCAGAGCTATGTTACTCGGATACTTCATTCTTCTAGTCGTACGCGTATCGGATACGGCTCGGATACGGATACGTCTTGGATATGGTGCGGGTGCGTATCGGATACGTCACGTGGCGTATCCGATTATTTTATATTATTTGACCGACAGATTGTGTATATTATTTGACCGACCGATTATCGGATACGTCAAGATACGTTTTGGATACGAATTGAGTTTTTTAGTAATATTAAATAAGCAATTGTGTATATTATATAATATTAATCACGCCACGTAATTTATATAGTATTATTTTCGATATAACATGAACTATTTTGTCAAGAAAGTGTTTAATCAAATGCTTATATTTTTTTGTTATTTCATAAGTATCAATATATATTAAAAAAAAGTTGAATAGAAAAACAAATTTCAAGCATTTTAATATATAATGTGATTTTTTATTATATATATATATATATATATATATATATATCCGCATCTGTATTCGCGAATTTTTAAAATTGTCGTATCGCCGCACCCGCATTGTATCGGATACGATACGCGCACCCGCACTCGTGCAACACAACTCCAGAGTTTTGAGAAGGTGAATAGATGGAATGGAAAGAAAAGACAATGGAATAAAGATTGAAGGAATGGTATGAAAATATAAGTGATACATATGCTTCTTGCTTCTGAGTTTGTGAAGGTTAAAATTTTTAACTTTGTTGGACTTATGTTGAAAAACTTTAATGTCATTTTAATACATAATGTTTGCTGGAAATAAAAGATAGTAGAGACCATTGTCATGCAAATACAGTGTTGGAATAATTTTGATATTAAAATTTTGGTTCCTCATTCGCCTCCTTTACATCCCGAATTGGGGGTGACGAATTTTGGCCAAATTAAAGCTCTCAGGAACCTTTTTTTTCACCCTTATTTCCATTGATTAACCCAGAAAAATTTGGATACTCTAAAAGATGGTTACACTGGATACTCTAACTCATCTGAGCCGTTCAATTCATCGAGATTGATGAAAAGTAAATTACTTTAACTTTTATTGTGTTTTTCAAAGAATCGATTTTCACCAATCTTGAACTGTTCAGATAAACTAGAATATTCAGTATACTCATTTTTTGAAATACGCAAGTTTTGACCAGAAAAAAATATTCAAACATACTTTTTTTTTATGTGGATATCGATAAATGTTATGGAAACTGTGACAATACTAATTTTTTTAAGAAATCATGCATGGTGGTGCAAGTTCATTGAATCTATACTTCATTACAGAAATTATGTTCAAACATTTTCATATTTGAGAGCTTACGTACATAGTTACATACTAAGTTTACTACAAAAAATCATTCATATTTGATATTTCAACATTTTATTTCAAACATTATCCACATCCGTTGAATATCAGTGCAATTTTTTTTTGTCTATTTTATATACTAATTACATCAAGACCATGATTATGGTGTTTTACAAAGCACCAAGCAAGCTGTACTTCATCTTTGTATCTCCGATTTCAAATTTCAAACGATCGATTCAAACCGTATAACTTAATTTTTATATTAAAATCTCATTAAAGACTGAATTTATATTTTTTAGAATTTTTTATTAGTTTTAAAGATGTACAAAATCATTCATATCGAATAGTCTAAAAACCGTTAGATTAACCGACTTTTTTACTCTCCTCAAAATATAGTAAACAATTTCTAAATATTGTAAAGTTATATCTTCAAAGATATTTTAATTTGAAGATCAAGTTTACAGTTGAATTGATCGTTTGAACTTTAAAATTGAAGATATAAAAACGAAATACTGTTAGTTGATGCTTTGTGAGATATCATAACCACGAGCTTAAATCAAAATGGTTAGAAATATATTTTATTATTGACGTAACAAATATGGAAAAAAAATTAATAATAAACCACGAGCTTCACAAAAAATTCAAAGTTCGTAATTCGTTTGAGTTCGATTCGAAAAAATATCGAAATTAGTTCGTTCGAAATTAATTTCAAATCGAATCAAACTAGTTCAAAATGATTTCGAATCAAACTTGAACTAGAACCAGTTCGTTCGAAATTATTCGCAAACTGTTATAATTCGCTAATATATATAATAAACAACTTCACTGAATACAAAATTAAGTTGCTGCGGTGGAGAGGTGCTTGGATGCCCATGTAGACATCTTGAGTTTGAATTCCACTTAAGACTTTTTTAGCTTTTTTTCAATAATTATTGAATAGATCTTCGATGGATATACATAGTGACTCATAATAGGTTTTCTGTGGCATGACACATGCAGTCTGTTGCATAGTGACTTGAAGTTTCGAACTATTTACGAATCGAATCGAATCGAACAAGTTTGAATTTTATCGAATCGAACTTCGAACAACATTTTAAACTTGAAACTATCTATCTATTTTGAATCAAATTAGTTCGAACACACGTTAGTTTGTTCGAATTTTGTAGTCATAAATAGGGTTTTAAAAAAATCCGAGCGGGTCTATTCGCCCGTGCGTGACCCGTGCCCGATCCGTATCCGTGTACGGATCCGTCCGGATCCACGGATCTATCACGGGTCGGATTGGCCCCAAATCCTCCAAACCCGTCTAAACCCGTGCCCGACCCGTGAACCCGTGGACCCGACCCGTGGATCCGACCCGTAGATCCGTGCAAAAATTCAAAAAAATTCAAAAAAAATCAAAAAAAAAATTCAGAAAAAATCAAAAAAATATATATATATTAAAATAATGTGCAGTTTTAAATTAAAAAATTCGAAAAAAATTCAAAAAAATTCAAAAAGTTGGACGGATCCGACCCGACCCGTATGGACCCTCCCGGACCCTACCCGCCCGGGTTTATCACGGATCGAATTGGAGATTTTGGGTTCGAACCCGTGCATACCCACTCTGTCGTACTCGTGGATCCGGACGGATCGGATTCACGGGTACCCGACTCGTCTTGTTTTGAGAACCCTAGTCATAAATTGAACGCACATGTAACCGCTGAATTTAGAAAAATAAGGATCGCATAGGAGATAGCTGACTCTTCACTTGGAAAGAGACCGTCTGATCCACGTGACCAATTAAAAAATTGTCTCACGAAAAAGGAGTAAGTTGAACAATACTTTGACTGATTGTGATTGACAAGTTGTAAAGATTGTCACTCACTCCCATATATAATAAATAACTGAAAAGTTGAGATAAGCCAAAAAAACAAAACTGGAAAGTTGAATTAGACATTAGTTTTATCAGAAAATTAAATCGTTTCGGATGGGTTCATACTTCATAGTATGATTCATACTTAGACCGGTATATTCAAATTTCAATCGTTTCAAGTTTCCAACGTGGCAGACTATTTATTTATTGTTATTATTTCTTCCAACTTTTAGAAAGGTTCGAGGCCTCAAGGACCCATGAGCACGTTTCTCGCAAGTTCGCAACTACCACAAGTCTCAAGAGCTTGATTTCGTTGGTGAGCTTAATTAAAATTTAATGAAATTAAATTCAAATGATAAATTTCAATTTTGAAATAGATCTACGTCGTGGGCGGCTTTAGTGTATGCCAACAGGACAAATGTCTTTTTGAAAAAAAAATTGCAAAATAATCTCGTGTATTTATACGATTTGTCAATTTTTTTTTGCAAAATAATCATGTATATTTAAAAATGTGCATCATTTTGCCCCACCTGAATTTTTTTATAGATCTTGTCCCTTCTGACGAAAATTCTGAATCTGTCCTTACGTAACGAGTGATGCGTTTGCATATTAAATGTATAACTTTTATATTTTATTTAGTTAACGTCAAGCGGGCAAAATTAACAAAAAAATTAATGCATGAAAATAATTCATAAATATTTAATATTTTAACCGCTTGACTTTATATTAAATAAATTTGATATGTAAACGCATCACTTGTTTTGTAGATCGGTTTCAACGATTCGGATTTTTCATTTGAACTTAATTTTAAATATTTTTTAGTTAAACTCATCAACCTTCTTGTTGAGCTTAAGAACACACTAGCTTTACTCTATCTCTCTCTACCGATTTTTTAATAATGAAAATTAAATTAATTACCTATAAATAGACAAAAGAGTATTTGAGAAGCTCGAAAACTAGAAAAGGTCGATATTGGTGTTTTGAAAAAGGTAAATGGACGATTTTGCCAACACCGTCCATTAAACCCTTTAATTTTTCTAATGCCACATTTTGTACTTCAATTTTTTATTAATAAAATATTAATAATATAATTCAACTCTTGGGTTAAATTTAGGTTTTTTTTGTAACAACTTCAACTATGCTCGTCGAAATCGTAATTAGTTTATTTTTATCGTCGCAAGTCATTGAGTTTTAGTCTTTTAGATATTCAATCCTACTTCCATTATGTCGAGTCTAATTTGTGATCGGAGAAAAGAGAGATTCAAAATTGAATCTTACGCAAACTCGTGATAAAAAGTTACTCATTAAGACATAAGTAGAAGGTAGTGTCAAATTTGAGAAGCACATTACTACGATCGGAAATAAGACTCGACGGGATGGAAGTAGACTCGGATATTTACATCACGACTTGCGAATTTAAAAAGCTAATTATAGTCCCGACGAGCTTAGATGAAGTTGCTATCAAAACATATTAAATTTGATTAGCATTTTTTGGTAATTTTTTGTAGCAACTTCGGTTACACTCGTCGCAAGCCATCGAGCTGTAGATATTTGTGCCTACTTCCATCACGTCGATTCTGATTTGTGATCGGAGAAATGAGGGATTCAAAATTGAATCTGATGCAAACTCATGATAAAATTTACTAATTAAGACATAAGTTGAAGATGGTGTCAAATTTGAGATGCACATTCCTTTGACAACAAATCAGACTCGATGAGATAGAAGTAAACTCAGATTAACACGGTGGCTTGCGAAATTAAAAGTAACTAATTACAGTCCCGAATAGCGTAACTGAAGTTGCTACAATAAATATTAAGTATGATTAGATTTTGTTTAGGTATTTTTTATAGTAATTTTGGCTACGCTCGTAAGACTACAATTTGTTTTTTATCATCGCAAGCCATCAAATTGTAAATATCCGAATCTACTTCCTTCCCATCAAGTCTGATTTGCAACCGAAGGAATGTGCATCTCAAATTTGACACCATCTTCTACATATGTCTTAATTAGTAATTTTATCACGAGTTAGCGTAGGATTTAATTTTCAATTGCTTGGTTTCTCCGATCACAAATCAGACTCGATACGATGGAAGTAGGCTTGAATATCTACAACTCGATGGCTTACAACGATAAAAATAAATCAATTACGATACTGATGAGCATAGTCGAGGTTGTTATAAAAATAGATAAATATAATCCAAGTGTTGAATTAAATTATTAATATTTTTATAATAAAAAAATTGAAGTATAAAAGGTGGCGTTAGAAAAATTGAATGGTTTAATGAACGGTGTTGAAAAAACCGTCCATTTCAAAAAGCCAATCTTGCTAACATCGTCCATTAATATATTTCAAAAGATTGGTGTCCGCAACATCGGCCTTTTGTATTTTTCTACCTTCTCAAATACTCTTTATGTCTATTTATAATTAATTAATTTAATTTCTATTATTTAAAAAATAAGCTCTATATATTTTTATGAGAAGGGATCCGTAGCCTCCTTTTTTTAGCATCCGACAACATCCGCCATCAAAACCAAATATATGGTCGATCCAGACCGTTGAAAACATTATTCATATTAATATAGACTTGTACACCAAATTTTACATTTTCTTGATTTTTTTTTATTTTATCGGATGGGTTATAAAATTGGATGTTTGTAAATCATTAGATAAATAAATTTTCAACCCATCTAATATAATATTAAAAAGGGAAAATTTTCAAAATGCCACTACAAAACACTGCATTTGTCAAAATGCCACTACAAAATTCATAATTGTCAAAATGCCATTAAAATACATGATGCATTTTAATTATGCCATTATCACTATTTGACTTCAATTAAAAAATTCTAAATTTTCGAAATGACAAAATTGTCCTGCCTTCTCCTTCCCCTTCTTCTCTGATAAAAAAACACCAAAACTGTTACCAAATCGACAACTTCATTTAACAAAAGTACTCCCAGGATTTAGCAAAGGATGGTGAGCAATCGGCTAAGGAGTTTCTTCTATGTTGTGGTGACTCTTCGAGCCTGAAGCACGCGTGATAGTGACGATTACACACAAGTCTACACTCGTTGAGACCCCCTGAGCCTCGGCTCCCATCGCTCGGTGCTGCCACACTGGTACATCTGTCAATTTCTTTTCAGACTCCGCCTCGTGAAATCTGAATACATATCCATAATGCCAATGAGAGGAATGACAGAAGGCTCTACTCTAAAGTAAGGAGGAACAGACTAAATCAACCCAACTATGAAATTCACTTACAAGCTCAGACAACTGTTAGAGTTCTGGTTGAGAAAAGAACCTTTGCCAGTGCCAAATGAGATTGAAAGAGGAAAGTCAGTACCTCCCGCAAATGGTACCAGGAGGCAGGATATTCGCTTTCAACGCTCGCTAAGGCTGGTCGGAACAGGGAAAAATCTTTTTAACCCTCAATCAACGTGAAATAAAGACACACACGGGGCGTGCTTCAATCGCTTTTCTCACATAACCTTTAGAGTTGTTTTTCAGATAAGAACCACATGGTCGCAGGAGTCCTTCGAGTCCAGTAGAATTTACTTCAAAGACTCATTTATTTAGAGTTGTTTTTCAGATAAGAACAGGAAGGAGAACAGGAAGGAGGAGGCAGGGCAGTTTTGCCATTTAGAAAGTTCAGAATTTTTTAATTGAAGTAAAATAGTGATAATGGCATAATTAAAATGCACCATGTATTTTAATGGCATTTTGACAAATATGAGTTTTGTAGTGGCATTTTGACAAATGCAGTGTTTTGTAGTGGCATTTTGAAAATTTTCCCTATTAAAAAAATAAAAAAGGAAAATTTGGTCTCTAAGTCTATATTAGCATGGAGAATGTTTTCAATGGTTAGGATCGGTCATTTACATTTGCTATGATGGAGCGATTACGAGCGATTGGAAGTGAGGCGGCTACATATTCCTCTTCATATATATATATATATATATATATGAGAAGGAATATGGTAATATGCATAGTACACCCCTTCCGTACTATGCGGCTATTAAGTTGCCCAATAAATTGAGATTTATGTTTCTCAATTAATTCTTCATAACAAAATCTTGTAGAAAATCAAATTTCGTGATTTTAGATCTTTCTTGCTATTTTTAAATATTTTTTTAAAAATTCAAATTTAATATTAAAAAGTGTAATTTCTGGGTTGTTTTTAAAAAAATAGCAAGAAAGCTCTAAAATCACGAAATTTGATTTTCTACACAATTTTGATATGAAGAATTTATTGTGCAACTTAAATCTCAATTTATTGAGCAAATTAAACATGCATAGCCGCATAATATGGAATGGAGTGTACTATGCATATTACTATTGAAGGTTGTGTGTTTTGAAAGTTATCTTTTTGATAACGAATTTATGAATTATTTATGATTTTAAATGTTATTATGCATTTATGTTCCTTGAGATTGATATGTTATATCTTTAGAAGCGTTCGAGAAGATGCTCATGGTATTGAATAATAGAACTCTTTAGATGAAAACATATAATCCTAAATATGTTCACAATCATGGTAATTAAAGGAAACATTATTTACCATGAAGATTGTCATGTCAATTGAAAGTACATTGTAGTTCTATAAATGTTGATAAGTGATTATCATTCAATGACATGAGTATATAAAATGGCGATTCTTTATATACTGAACATGACATAACTAAATGGAGCATTATATGGATTGTGTTTTGTGTCATTAATGTTTCCAATGTGTCTTTGAATCTTATATATGAGACATGTGAGTTTTTCACATGAGAAATATATAATGTGATTACTATTAAAGTCCATTCAAATGATTGAAATGATATAGTAATTCGTTATGTACAACTTGTGCGGGAGAAATTTATATGTCAATATTATTATTGTCCCTCAATTATTTGAGTTATGATATTCCTGGGCCCCTTGGTAAAGTGAAATTATATTGCATGCAATATAACTAATGTAGTTATACTTATAATTCACTTGAGAGACCAAGAAAAGAATATAATGCAAAAATGACACGATCCTATTTTGCATATTATTTAAAATATCATGAGACAAGGATAGACACGAATCAAGTGGATCAAGCACGTAACGACTATGTCGTTTGGGAGACTATAATGTAGTGATAGAACCTCTTATAGTCCATAATATAAAGTATTTTATATTATATTCCAAGATGACATAGATCATCTGTAAGGTCACACCAACTGAACAGAAACAACACGTATTTTACATTTTATATAATGTATTTAATCTCATGATGTATGAGTCGAAATGCATGTGATAAAATGTTGAAGTAATATGTCATGTAAAATGACATACTTAGATCATTAAATAAATTTATGAGAATATATGTGGATATTATTTTGTATAATGTTTAAGAACATTATAAGAATAATAATTAACACATATTAAAATAATATTATCGTATTATTTAGTCATAAATTAATTTCTTGCAAAATATAATTAGAGATTAACAAAAGAATAGTCAATAGCATTTGTGTAAATCATTAACACAAAAGGTGCCCTTGGGCTTGACTATATAAAGGGGGATGCTTGAGAAAATTTGTGTGAAATTTTTTCTCTCTCTTGCTACAGTAGCCGCCTCTACAGTACCGTGAATAGTATTACTATTCATCCCTTCTTCTCTTGTGTAGAAAGAAACTCTTCTTTTGTTCTCTTCTTCTCTTGCAAGGTTTAGCCACCAAATGAAATAGTTTGTTCATTGAAGATTGAAGATCTAGGTGGTTGGATCTAAGCTCTAACCTCTACATCCATCTATCTAAGAGTGTTTTAGGTTGTTGTTTAGGTTCAAGGTGAACCAAGAGACAAGAGTGCTTCCATGGCCGAAGAAGGAAGACGACGGTTTCCAAGAGACCTAGAAGAGGAATCGACTCCTCTCTACGAAGAGATTTGACAATCTCTTTAGATATAATCTTTTATCCACTCTTGTGCAAGAAATAAATGTGTTATTTTCTGTTTTGTTGATGCACAAGAGGTGTTCGATGAAATGTCATAGTGTATTCTTGCTTGCAATTGTTATATAAATAAGATCATTTGTGTATTGAGTTAAATAGAGACAAAAAAATTTAATTTTCGTCCTCTTGAACTTACACATGAAATCCCAACAGTGGTATCAGAGCTTAGGCTTATTTTATAGCAATTAGACTATTTAATTAGTGCTAAGTTAAGTGCACAAGTGTTTAGTTAGTTATCTCTCAAGTTTTTTGTTCATAAATCTGTACATTTAATCACTTTGGTATTTTTTGAATCATCATTTTTGGGAATCTAAAAATTCCTACATTAGTTTATGATGTGTGGATAAAGATTCTAAAATAAAATAGGGAGTTTAAACCGTTTTATTAAGGTAAACAAAAATAAGAAAAACGGATACAGTGCTGGAATTTCTGTGTCCAGTTTTCTGTTTTGTTTAGATTCAAAATAGCATATCTCGAATTTGGATGAATGGATTATTGCATGCTACATATCACTAGAAAGATGATGAAGTCTTGTTTCTAGAAAACTATATTTTGTAATACAAAAGTATTACGAATTTGATGTAAAATTACAAACTACAGAGGTGACAACAATCTGTTTTCCAGATCTGGAATCCTAGATTAAAATATGTTTTTCTCACAAATGGTTAAATATTTTTTGGATATCTTTGTACATATAGAAAGGTACTTAAATCTAGTTTTCAGAAATATATGTCTTGAATTTTATTTCGAAAGACACATTTTTTGACATAGAAAACAGTCAAACACTGACTGGTGCGCAGCAGGTTGAAACTGGAGACAGTTTCTGAAATTTCATTTTTGTGAAATTAATTATTTCACAATGATTTGTTTTGTAAAATTATTGTGTTAGAACTCATCCAAGTATGATTGAAAGTGATAGAATTAAAATTTTAAAATTTTAATTAACAATAATGATGATTAAGAACAAACAAGTCAATTTATGTTTTCTAAAAGTCATTAGAGAATATTGGAGATTCTTAAATGAATCATATAGAATAACATTTAAATGATAAATGTTTGTTCTATTGAATAATTAACTTTATAAAAGGGCAGTCAAGCATGACTTGTTTTGTTATTAGTCCATAAGTGAGTGAGAGTTGTGTGAGGCACTTCTCTTTGCTCGCCATGTGGAAATAACTTCAAAGTCATAGGAAATGACATTTAATGTGGGGAGGTATAAATAGGCATCCTTTCCCTTTCCCAAGAATTCAATTCATTTTCAATATCAAAACCTAACTTTTGAGCCTCCATTAAAGAGCCTTTACACTACTTGCTAAAACAACTTTCTATTTGACTCAATCTCTTGATCTAAAGTTAGTAAAATTATTGTGAGAGTTTGAGAGTTCTATTCTCATCATTAAATCATCTATTCGATTACTATTATTTTGGTCTTGTGTCTCAACCTTTGTGTGTAAGAGGGCAAGGTTCAAGCTTGTACAAGACTTTCGTGTGATAGTAAATCAGCTCAACCCTATTACCAAGTCGGGGGTTGGGAGTTCCGGAGAGTAGGATCGTCAATATCCGAACTCCGTTAAAAATCTTGGTGTCACTTGTGCCGAATCTTTGTTTGCAAATTCTAAACTCTTTCTTGTTATTTAAGCTCTCTATTTCTTGTTTAGAAATTGTTAGTTCATAGTTTGTAGTAGATTTGGTAAAATTGCAAGTTGGTCCTTAGAATTATATTGAATTGCTTAAATAGTCTTTTCAAGGGTAACAACAGTTTACAATCGCAAGACTGATCACAAAAATCATCTTGAAATTTGAAGAGGTCAAATTCTATCGTTTTATCTTGACTAGGGATCTCCATATCTTGAGCACTTGTAACATTTGTCTTTGATTGAGCTATCTTCTCTTGTGCACAAGCATCTACTTTTGCAAGACTCAAAGGCTTCTCAATTCACATTGGAACATCCATCTTTGGAAGTGTCAATGGCTTCTCCATCCTTTTCGAAATTGGAGGACTCAAGGGCTTTTCAATCAACTTTAAGGTGTCTATCCTTGGTATGCATGATGGTATCTCAAGTCTCCTTGAGGCTTCTTCTTGTTCGTTGGCATATGCATTATCTTTAGCTTGAGTCAATCTCTTTATAATGCGAATCTTCTTCGGATCCGTCATGCCTTGCTCCTTAATGACTTCAAGAGCTATCTCCTTGCAAGTCATTTGTCTCTTTAAAACAAAGGCTAGTTTATTCTCTACTTCACCTCCTTCAAGGTTAATTTCTTCTTCCTCATCTTTGCTCTCTTTGGATTCACTTAACCAAGTAGCTTGCAATGTTTTTTGTTGGTTTTCTAAAAACGACCTTCTTGTGGTTTTATCTTTTGAGGAAAGATGACATAGTCATTTTGGATGCTATGGCCTTCTTTGTTGCATGTTAGACAAACCACCTTCTTGCCTTTGACTCCTCTCATCATTCACTTTTCTTTCAAAGTCTATGCCACCTTTAATAAGTTTGGTGAAAAGATATTTGCCCCTGGAGAGTACTTGATAAAGGTTTTGGTAGACATCTTCACTTGATTTGAACTTGTAGGAGATGTTGTATGAAGATTGTGTGAGTAAGGCCAATGTTTTGGTAGAGGTTGAGAAATTCACTTTCTTGTGATTTTCCTCATGAGAGCATAGCTGTGCATACACATCATTGGATTGGTAAGTAAGGTCGTTAGCTTGTAGGGCTTCAATTGAGCTCACAACGCCATCCCATCTCGGTTTCCTAGATACCATCCATAGAAGCTTTCCTACAAAATTTTCACTAACATTAGAGCCAACCTCTACAAATTCAATTCTAAAGGATACTAGTCTAAAATAAAGATTTTCAAAATGCTCATTTTCCTCAAACTCAAGCTTTTAAAAAACGGAGTTCAAACTTCAGTTTAACCGGTTTAACAGGAAAAACTTGTTATGGCGTTAAGTTTTCAGGAAAAAAACGTTTTTAACTGGTTTTCTACAGTTTAACGGTTTTAACTCCGTTTAAACCGTGTAAATCCGTTAAAAGTCGTTAAAATCAGGCCGTTTTAACGCCATTTTTATTTTTTCTTTGTGTTTTTGCTGGATGCTTACTGTAATGTACTTGGTGATTTGTCAACTTGTTGAATTAATTTAGTTTTTTCATTTTTGTTTACTATTTTATTAACTTGGGATTAGTTATTGTGAGCTTAGTCGAGTAGTTACTAGTGTTATGATGATGTGTTGATTGTTTGGGTACACTGGTCTTGTGTGTTATATTGATGCTGGCATGAGATATTATTATGTTGGTATGACTTACGCAATTAGATAGTGGAGGTTATAAAAAATACATATTTCAAAATAAAATACATTCTAAATTCTAATTATTAAACATATCATATAACATCATTCACATTTTTAAATAATGAAAAAGGCAGCAATGCTAATAATAATGTTAAATATATTATATAATATATAGTTACATAGAGTCATACATATGACAAAAGTGTGTATGTTTGCACCATAATTTGGTCTAAAGTAAATAAATAATAGACAAAAAATGGTTGGCCGTTTTTTAATTTAACTTCCGTATAATTTCGTTTTAACGTTAAACCGTTAAGCGACCACCTCACCGTTAAGGGCCGTTAAACGTTTTTTAAAAGCTTGCTCAAACTTCATGTTTTCTAACCTTGTTACTAAACCAACTTTACGAGTCTTTTTCATGTGTTTATGTTGGATTGATTAAACTCATCTTTTGTTTGACAATTTGCAAAATAATACCAACCTTGCACAATTGAGTTTTGGTGAGTTGCAGGTTTATACAAGTACAATAAGTTGATGCATAGGCTCAATCATGTATGTACAAGTCATGATGATCACAACAATATCAAGATCAAGTCACTAGGGCACAAACATGACATTTCCAAAGCCAAGTGTTACCATAACGCATAGACAACCCATGACAACGAGTTCCCTACCCATCATAACGGGTTGCCCACTCGTCACAACGGGTTCCAAATTCGTTGTAACAGACTGAAGAGGAGAAGTGCTCAAGACAGAGGATTTTTCGGAAGCTTGCGTTGCCATAACTCATCATCAACTCGTCACAACGGGTCCCTAACTGTTATAATGGGTTCTCAACCCGTCACAACGAGATCCTGCTCAGAAGGGCTTAGAAGTCAGTGAACCAAGCAGAGAAGGGCAAAACTGGAAGTTTTTCAACCCGTTACAACGGATTCTGTAATGGGTTCCTTGTTATGTAATGCAAGGAGAGAATTTCAAGATTGCAAGACTTCAAAAGGTGTACAACCTATATATACCTTGAGGGTACGAACCAAAAAAATCAATTAATCTTTTCCTAAATTTCCAAGCACTCAATTAAGCATCAGAAAGAGCACTAAAACCTTCTCCTACAGCTACCTAAACCTGAGAGAATTAAGATAGCTACAATTATGTAATTGTCAATTCGAGAACACTTGTTAGCTAGCTTTGTTAGCCTTTTTAGTGTACTATATTGTGTTGTCAAGTAGTGCATATTCATCCTTGATTGTGTGGTCAATCGAACACGATTACCTTGTAGAGCGGTATCGCCCCTTGCATAGATTTAGAAATCTAAGATTAGTTTTCTTATGTGAGAAGAAACCAAAGATATGTTCTGCAATTGTAAAAAAACTTATTGTTTAGTGGATTCAGCACTAGAAGGATGTTTTGGTTCAGGAAGTCCCATGGACGTAGGCCTAGTTTGTTTATATGCTGAACCACGTTATCATGCATCTCTTCCAAAAAGAGAAATTCTTACAACATATCTCAAAGATTGGTGGTTCTTTCACAAACTTTTGTGTCATTTTTCACGAGACAAGGTCAAGAACTATCAAGATTTGGCTAATTAGCTAAGTATAAACCTTTGTGCTTTGATATCAATTGTTAGAATGTGGTCCGAAGGTCATGTGCTAGTGCATAAGTGTTTTATCAATTATAATTTAAACTTTTGGATCTTAATCACCTAGCTACAATCACAATCAAGCAAGTACTAAAAAAATTGAGCAAATCAATCATTAAAGTGCAAAGATAGTAAAGAGAGAGAGTAAAGAGCAAGAGAACACAAAAACGCGTTATGTAATATGGTTCGGCCTACAAACAAATTAGACCTACATTCACGAGACCGTCGGGATCGATTCTACTAGATCACAAGTGTTCTTACAATTGCAGAACCTATCTTTGGTTTCTTCTTAACAAGACAACCAATTTTAGATTCTTAAACGACGCAAGGGATTGCACCGCTCTATAAGATAAAGGTGTCTGATTGACAACACAGTCAAGAATGAGAATGAACTACTTGACTACACAATGTAATTCACCAAACTAAAACAATAATTAAGTGTTCGTAGATCGATAATTAGACAATTAGCTATCCTATTACTCTTAAGGTGTGGATGCTGAAGGAAAATGCTCTTTTGCTATTTATGGTGCTCAATTGTATGCTTAGAAACTTGGGGGATGACTTTCTTGAATAATCTAGTTCGAATCCCCAAGGCATATATAGGCTGAACACATCTTGAAGCCTTGAAATCCTGGTCTGCACAACTTTCGTTACTGAAATCACCCAACCCGTTATGAAACCCGTTGTAACGGGTTGGTGCCTTCCCCAAAATGCCCTTCAATGCTTGTATTTCTGACTTCTGGGCCCTCCTGGACAGGAACCCGTTGTGACGGGTGGGGAACCCATTGGATGGGTCTGCGATGCATATGGTAACGCATGGATCTGCTAAACTAGTGAAATCTCCTGTCTTCCAGCTCTTCTCCTCTTCAATCTGTTACAATGGATTGGTAACCCATTGTGACCGGCGGGCAACCCGTTATGACGGATAGGGAACCCGTTGTGACGGGTTCTCCTTGCGTTATGTAACGCATGGCTCTGCAAGCCTCTGCTTTGTCCAAGTTGCTTGCTTTTGATCAAAGTGATCGTCTTGACTTGTACATGCATGTTTAAGCATCTGTATCATCATAATGTACATGTATAAACCTGCAACTCACCAAAATTCAATTATGCAAAATTAGTACTGATTTGTTTTACAAATTGTCAAATCAAAGAAGAGTTTAATCTAATAAAAAATACATTCTTTATTAACTACGTAAGAAATTAACACGAATAAATATGAAATACTTAAGTAGACATAAAAGAAATATTAGTATTCCAAAGTAATTTAAGTTATCCTTTTAAATTATGATTCGGTGAGATCCTCAATTATGGTTATTATTATTTTTTTATTACTGTTGTTTTATTTTGTTCCAAAATATATTTTATGACTATAATTATTGTTTATTAATTAGCATATCTAGTTAGCTTCAAAATAGTACAATAGTTTAAATTATTATTATTTTATCGACGTTATAGTGATAATATAACAATAATTATTATTATTTTCATGTGGTTTTTATTATTACTGTAAACTATTATTATTTTATTTGTTATAAATATATATTTTCTTTAACTCAATCAAATAAAATCATTTATAATATCATAATTTACATAAAAAATATACTTCTTTAATTATATTCTTCAATTAAACATGAGGCATTTGGTATTGTAATACCAAACATGTGATAATTTTCGGTTAATGATTTACGAAAGTGATGTCACACTATACTATTTCCGTATTTCGAGTATTTTGATTGTCACATGCTCACCGTTGAACCTTTCTGGCAATCTAATTTGCTAATAATAACAAAAAAGTAATCTGCCACGTTTTTTTTTTTTGTGAGGAAATAATAATCTGTCACGTTACAAAGCCGGAATTATTGAATTTGAATCGGTCAAGTACGAACCCACGTGAAAAGAGTCTTCTTCTTATGAAACAAACCAAACTTTTGAACAAGGGAATTCTTCGATACATCCGCTTTGCTTATCTTTATGGTTTTTGCTATTTTAATCTGATTTTCTTATTACGGTATCAATAGAAACTATTCTTCAAAAGGACTTTACTACAAGTCTACAACGAACTTTCAATCCTTAGGTTTACAACGGAACGAAAAAGTTATGACGAAAATACGAAATGTTACGCATCAGAAGCATTTTCTTGCGGGCAGCAAGAGATGCTATCTCGGTACATGTCATGGTATTAGTTCTGGTACTTGGCCTAGACACTGTAACTTTACCAATGACAATAATCCTTCAAAGTTCAAGCAAACAAACCGAGAGGAACTGAGGCTATTCAAGCTCATAAACTCAAATGGGTAAAGCAATAAAAGAACAACATAGAGACTTATGTAAATGTTGATGAAGTCGAGTTTCATGAAGAATTATGAAAGAATTTAAAGATATCGTGCACTGATGTAACATTTTCGCTTCAAAATATTGATAAGTGTATTTCATATATACAAAACTTAGAATTTATTTTGTGAAATTGATAAAATTCGTAAAGTTTTAACTATGATTTGCCTCTATTTTGTACGAATTTGAGAAAATTTTCCACTTTTTGTGAATTTTCATTCAGAAGTCAAGAATGATATTTCAAATATTATAAGTCAATTATGTAGAACTAGTTCTTAGCTTCGCAACACATTTTAATCGTCAAAATCGAAGTCTAGACGAAGAAGTTATGATAAAAATACGAACTGTTGCGCAACAGAAAAACAGATTGTGGGTCGCAATTAAAGCCTTGCAGGGCACAACTTCGCAGGATCCCCCTTTGCTGAGATTTAGCCGTTTTGTTTTTGCAGCAAATCTCACAGTGGGTAGAAGTGATTGCGAGCCGCAATCCTCATGTTTTGCTGCTGGAACTTAGCCGAAAATGCACAGGATTGGCACCCTTTGGGGTTGAATTTTGAATTTGAATTTGAGGAATGATTTGAAAAAGACTATAGATCCCTCGAGAGGGATATACTTCGTTTTTAACACATTTATTGGAGAGAATTCAGAAAGAGAAGTATAGGGAGAAGAAGGAATCATTTGGAGAAAGAGAAGAAGGCAGAGAAGAGAATCGTCCCGATTTTTCTAATCTTCCTTTTTCTCTATTCAATTATTTTGCATCGATTTATCTTGTATTTCTATCTATTTTTTCTATCATGAATGAGTAGAAGTCATCTAGGTTTTCAGGATGTAGACTTGAACTTAATTATTTGTTCTTACTCGATTTGATCGATTTGCTTGTGATGACTATGAATTATTTCTTGATTTTATTTTCTACATCTAAAAGGTTTAAACTATTTATTGCAAGTTTGTAGTTTGTGCTTTTTAACTAAAGAAATAATCTAGGTTAGCATTGAATTAAAAAAAAGTAAAGGTTGCAATCTAGAGGTTTATTAAATCTGCATTTTATATCTTTCTAAGTACCGAGGAGAGACGATAGATGTTTAGTGTAGAATTAATATAGCGGGATTTTTAATTTGAATCATTTTTTATTTGTTGTTGAAAAGTACATAAAATGGTTTAGACAATGTGATGAAATAAGAAATTGCTTTCAATACCGATCTTTGTGACATTGACCTTCATAACATCATAATTGCATAATTCAGTGAGTAAGCGAATAAATGAGTGAAAAGTTGAAATCCTAAGACCGAGATTATTTTCTCAGTTCTAAAGCTCAAACTACAATCTTGCAATTAATAATTTAAATCTTTTAGATGTAGAAAATAAAATCAAGAAATAATTCATAAACATCATAAGCAAATCGATTAAACCGAATAAGAACAAATAATTAAGTTCAACTCTATCCTAAAAACCTAGATGAGTTATACTCATTCATGGTAGAAAAAGAGAAAGAAATACAAGATAAGCAATTAATAGTTTTGTTAATAGTTGCAACCATTACTTTCGTTATTCAGTGCTAACCTAGATTATTTCTTCAGTTTTAAAGCACAAACTACAATCCTGCAATTAATAATTTAAACCTTTTTAGAAGTGAAAAATAAAATCAAAAAATAATTCATAGACATCATAAGAAAATCGATTAAATCGAGTAAGAACAAATAATTAAGTTCAAGTCTACATCCAAAAATCTAGAAGAGTTCTACTCGTTCAAGGCAGAAAAAGAGAAAGAAATACAAGATAAATCGATGCAAAATATAATTGTTGAAATTGAGACGTCAATTCTTATAAATTATGTTTGGATTACGTGTTATATGATTAATGTATCTCATATTGTCACATATGTTTCGAGGAGTAACATCAGTTATGCCGTAAAATGTGATTAATTTATACAAGACATAATATCTATTTCACTAAGATTCTGGGTACGAATACATGAAATTTAATGTGATTTAATTGTAATTAATGATGTACTGATTATGATTAATTCAATTAATACTAGTGTTAAAATTAGGATTATTGTTTAGGCATAATCAATTGATTTGGGTCAACATACCGAACAAAACATGCTCAACAAAATTTAGTATTAATTACGATATCTTTCTAAAATACGTTTGAACGAGTATAAAAGGTGTTGGGACTCCAAGCTTTACCGGCATGACATTCTATGGCACATGTGTTGTGAATTAGCATCCACTTTCTCTTCCATTACAGAAAGTTACTTCTCGTTTCATTCGTGACTTTGAAGAAAAGTTTGGCACCTGGAGTTGCTTGGAAGGATCAACTAGCGCACAGAGGTGTCGTTTGACAATCGATTCAAGGATAAAGGAAAAAGATACTATAGAGCCACATCTAGGGATACTGCTTAAGAGGCAATCAAGACCTACACAGAATGCCAAGTAAGTAATTTGCTTCCGCTAATTTTATAATTCTCTAGAGTCGATCTTGGTTGTAGCAATTGTTTAGGATTTTAAACAAATAGATAAATCCATTTGAATTGCACCAACAATAATTGAATAGAGAGAAAGGATTATTAGAAAAACCGGGACAAATATCTTCTCCTAATTTCCTTCTATGCCTTCATCTCTTTCTCTAGATATTGTCTTTTTCTCCCTACACTTCTCATTCTGAATCATTCCAAAAAATGTGTTAAAAACTTAAAATGAAGAATAACGTGTTTTCTGATCTCTTGGAGTCTTTTAAACTCAATTTTTTAAATTCAAAATTCGAATTACTATCAAAGGGTACTAAGAAATTTTCCCAACTCATTGTTGCACAAGAGAATGCCGAAATTGTTTCCCGCAATCAACCTCTTGCGGCCTGCAATCTTCCCTGCACCTTGGAAGCATTAAAATTTGCTAAGTTATCAAATTTACACATAAAAACACCTCATTTGCAGCCCGCAAACGCTTGATTGTGCCCTGCAATCAGTCTCATCCATTGTGAGCTTTGCTGCATAAAATGGCTAACTCCAAGACAAGGGGACTCCAGCAAAGTTGCGCCCCGAAAGGCTTTGATTGCGGCCCGCAACCCATTTTTCTATTGCGTAATGATTCATTTTTTTGTCATAATTTCTTCATTCGAAATCTGATTTTGACGATTCAAAGTGTGTTTTGAAGCTAAGAACAACTCTACAATTTTTGCATAAGACTTTTGAAATTATATTCTTGGTTTTCGCACGAATATTGTACAAAAGTAGAGAAGTATCTCGAACTCGTACAAAATAGAGGCAAATCATAATTAAAACATACAAATTTTTTGTCAATTTCGCAAGATAATCCTAAATTTTGTATATATGAAACACACTTATCATACATATTCAAATAAACACAAATAAATTAACAATAAAACAAACATTAGAGGGAACAAAACAAAACCTTAGTAATATTTTCAAAAGGACTATCAATAAAAGGATTAAAGGCTAACGCTTTCAAATCAAATAAAATCGTTTAAAAAAATCACCTTGTGTCATATTCTTCCATCACTTGAGAATCATGTATTGGAATTGAGACATCAATTGTAATAAATAAGTGTATTCTTCCATCACTTAAGTAAATTAAGTATAATTGTTAATTGGCCAATTATGATTAATTATACTATATATTGATGTTAGTGTAAAGTCAGAAATATTGTTTGGATCAAACCCAACTCAAATTGGATCAAATCCCAAGCAAAACAGCACAAACGCAAGTCTATTACGCCCACAATGGAATGGAAGAGACTTGACAACAAATCTTCTGATTTTCGAAAGATTTATTGCGACCGCAATAGCCCTCATTGCGGCCGCAAGAGACTTGGTAGATTTTCTGCCAAGTCTGGAATCCAAGTCAATTGCGGCCGCAAGAGACCTATTCCAAGGCAGATTTTGGTTGCCTAAATTTATCGTTATCTTTTCTGATTGAATAATATAATTGTCGTACCAAATTCGTAGGATTATTCACAGAAGTGAATATTAGAATTTGGAAAAGAATTGGAGAGAATATAATTTCAAATATTTGATGAATATTTAATAATTAATTCGGCATCTTTCCAAAATACACTAACGTCTCTATAAATAGCGCTGGGTCAGCACCTATTTATAACGTTGGTTGAAAAGCATTTCTCAGTTATCGACATAGGGCACATGTGTTGTGCATAGCCTCACTTCTCACTCCATTTTTTAAAAGAGAAATACTCCATTGTTTCGTTCGTGGCAATGGAGAAAGGATAGGCACCGGGATAAAACAAATGTGTCGCTTACGCCCAACGACCCGCTTCCGTACTTCCACCACAAGAGGTGCTCCGTTGAAAGGATGATTGTACAAGAGACTGTAGGGGTGAAAGGTAAGTATCTCTTTCACTCGATTAATTACTTCACTCACGTTGCAACGGTTTTATTCAAATTAATTGTTTGCAATTGCTTTAGATTAGGGAACAGTTTTTTCTTGTAATGATACCCTAATTGAATTGCATCAATTGATTTACATCCAACAAGTGGTATCAGAGCCAACTCGTTGCGCGTGTTTGGAATATTATTTTTACTGGATTTATCGAATTTTAATTATTGCATTTTTGGTTGATTTTCTCTTGAATTTGTAAATAATTGGTTCTTTAGAGCATAAATTAAACATTAATTTGAATTTTATCAAATTTCCTCGCCTTTTATGCAAATTTGAAATTGATATTATTCGAGTTTCATGTTTATTAATATTTGGAACAATTATTTGACAATTAAAGTTGCTTGGAGAAATAAATGCAATAATTTTGGTCAAAAATTCGAAAAAGTTGATCCAGAAAGTTTTATTCCATAACAGAGCAATTTTGTGCTAAAACAAGGTCAATTGCCACCGCAATACATTTTAGGGATGTCTATGTTTTGGAAAATTAGCAAAATACCATGTTTGTGGCTCATTGCGGCTGCAATGGATTTTATTGCGGCTGCGAGACAATGGAAATTCAGTACTGTTGTGGGGCAAAATTGTTTTCAACTAACAGGTTTTGATTATGGGTTGCTGGCTGCTTGAAAATTGAACTGAGAGGTGTTATTGCGGCCGTAACCTAGTGTAATTGCTCCCGCAACAGAGAAGGAATTGTATTGTTTTCTGGAAATTCTAGAGAACAAGTTTTATATTGACAGGATTTATTGCGACCGCAATGACTCTGGGAATTTGCACAAACAATTGAATTGATAGGTTTATTGTGCCAATTTTCTAGAAATTAGATTTTTTTGTTAATTAGGAGTAGTGTAAATTAATTGTAATTTAGGATATATATATAATTGTAATTAATTTTGCTACAAAATTAATAGTATTTTTTTATCTTACTATATAGAATTTAGCTATATATCTATAATTAGTACAAAACTAATAAAAGCCAAGATAAAATTGCTAAATTCTAAAAGGATTCAATTAAGATTAAAAATATGGTATATAAGAATATTTAGTAATTTTCTAAAGTTTTAGTAAATACTAAATATGTTTAAAGTTTATATCTTGTAAAATATGTATATATATTTTATTAACAATAGAAAATTGGTTAATTCTAATTTAAATCCTCTGTTAATTAATAAATATATAAACATATTAATGACGGGTAGTTTTCTTTTAGGATACGTTCTAATGTAGACTTTTACACGATTTTAATCTATTCAAAGGCAATTAAGAATACATGCCTCATCTTGTTAAACGATCTTGGCTCTGGCACACTGAACTATGCACTTTGCAATAGATTTTTTTATTAGAAATAGAAATGATACTGTTCGCTTTTGGACACTATCGCTAAAGTTACGAGGAAGATGACCCATGAAAAGTAAAAGGACGTGCGTTAACAATATATTATTAATTTCCTCCTTCGGATGATTAATACATTAAGTGGTTGTTAATACACATAAAGTAAGGTGCATAAAAAAAGTAATGAGAAACTACATGCTAGTAATGTCTAGAAAAGCATTTGAGGCTTGGTACTTAAGTAGTCCGCTTGTGACTCACCTCCCTCACTTACTGGCCTGGTTACTTGTACGTAAGTATGTCGCTTGGATCCATCAGCAGAGCGACAAAATAGCTCATTTGTACTTTTTCATAACACCAAAATACCTAATAGAATTGACTGCTCCCTTCGGGGCCTCATACTAGATAGTATTGTTGGTTAAAATGAAAGTAATGGAGTCATTTTAGGGTTCTTTTTGTCAAGGCTTTTGAATAGACTAAATTGTGACTGAGGAATAAATCATGACAGTTAATTACATGATTAAACACATATTTTTAAATTACGTTTCCAGTTATCATATAACTTGCATGACATATGTGATAATCCTTAAGCTTCATGTAATCATTAATCGATCCAAGGGAAGATAATGATCATCATGGAAGATTATCATGACAGTTATTTGTCAAGCACCAGGCATACAATAATTGTAATCATTAATCGGCCCAACGGCAAAGTAATTATAATCATTTATTGTCAACACTTATTTTGCTACTACGAGATATATATAGTAAATGATATCATCAAAAGATGGTTCATTAAAGGAATCAAATATCTCGTTTGCATAATATAAGTAAAGCCTTAATTAAAATTGATGTAGAGTTTATTCTTCCTTGTTTGCTAAATTGAAAAGAATATTGCTTAAAGCGGATGGATAAAGAAAATGACATATGATCATGAAATTTTCCGAGTAAAGTAATACATTTTATTCAGAATATAATAAAATGAAAGGTAATTGAAAAATAAACGATCATGTCGTTTAAATTTTTGAATCCAAAATCAAAAGATCAAGGGGAAACATTAAAGAGAAGGTCAAAATTGTTAAAAGTAATATTTATATAAACTTGTTTTGATTAATAATAACAAAATATATTAAAATATATTCTTAACAAAACTCGTTTGTGTAAAACAAGAAAGCGAAATGACTTGATTAGTAAAATAACAAGTATGCTGCAGAAAAGTTTAAAGGTTGGTTTGACAATTAAAAGGTTAATTTTTATGCATTCTCATTGCAAAATCTAGTACGTTATTTTGTAATGAAAGGAAATAAAATGAAGCATAAAGGTTGTTTTGGAAAATTGAAATATTTGAATTTTATGATATAAAAGGTTAAAAATATCATCTTTTAAGAAAGCTAAAAGTCCCAAACTTTAAACTGCCTAAGCTAAAATAATTTTAACAAAAATACATGATATTTAAGTGAGGATGAAAAGGTATAATATATACATATAAATATATATCACAATGTTATTTCTGTTTCAAATTAAGACAAGTATTAAGTTTTACTTAATTTTGAAATAGAAATTTATTAAGATTCAAAATAAGTTATCTTTCAATTTTCATTTAAGCACCTTTTGGGTAAAGTATATCGTTTATAAATCTTTTGCAAATTTAATACAAAAGTTTTTTTTTGAATAAAATTAACCACCAGAGTTTTTTTTTACATATGACCATGTATTTGGATCAAAAAGAATTTTGTCAAAATCAACAAGAATGATGAAATATGAATCCAACAAGAGTGACGAATGTGAAATAATACAAAATATCTATAATCCATTTAATATGGATTATAGAAAATGATAAGAGTATTATTTTAACATCTGAAGTAGATATGGATACATATTACTGTCATCATCTAAGTTAAGACTTCAGGAATATAAGAATTTTAAATGAATTTGTGTTATTTATATTGTCGAATTTTATTCGCAATAAAAGAAAATGTAATGATGCAATTATTGTTAAAATCTATGATAATAAGTCTAAAGTACTGCAACATAAGGCAAAATATATTTAAATACAACTTGCTTAAGCCATAAAATGATTTGAATGTATATTTGAATATTCAAGAAATATGGGTATGTTCAAATAAAGTTAGACTCTTAATAATGATAAATTATTAAAGATGTTCAAATTGAACATGAGATAAACAAGTTGTCATTTGAGTACATTTCTCTAAAAAGACATTATTACAAACCAACAAAACACAAACAATTGAGACATTATGATCTTTGAGGGTATATAGTTTGTGGAGGTGTGATATGATAAAAGATAAGATTTTAGACTTGAAAAATAAGATTTCAAAGATTGAAGATTTTAATAAAGCACATAAATTGCTTTTTCGGAAAAGAAGATGTAAATTAGAGTAAATTCTGAGCTTTCGCTCAGCTTTTTATTTTATTTTGGGTCAAGACCAGTGAGGAAGATAAGGCAATAAATCTGCCAATTTGGCATGATTTATTGCGGCCACAATGGATCTCATTACAGTCGCAAGACACCTGGCAAAATGTTGCCAAGTGTGGAGTTGCCAAGTCTATTGCGACCGTAATGAAATTCATTGTAGCCACAAAAGACCTTATGTATGGCATGATTTGAATGCCTAGATCACCCGATATCTTTCTGATTGAATAAAATGTATTTGTACCAAATTCGTGGATGTATTTGCAGCAGTAAATACTAGAATTTGGAAAAGAATTGGAGAGAATATAATTACAAATATTTGATGAATATTTGATAATTAATTCTGCATCTTTCCAAGATACACTCTGACTCCTATAAAAGATCTCGGGTCTCCAAACGTTAGGGGGTAACGAGAGATCAGAATTTTCTGTGATTAGGGCACATGTGCAGTGTGTAGCTACCACATTCTTCTCCATTAAGAGTGTTTACTTTGTCAGGAATTTCGTGATCGTCAAAGAAAAGATAGCACCCCAAGACGTTTGGAAGGATCCGTCGGGAAACACATGCAACAAGACACTTTCACAAGTCTCAAGACATCTCCGACGTTGATTGGATTAGAGACCGGAGACAACGAAAAGGAGATGGAAAGTAAGTGAAAGCTTTCGCAACTCTTTTTTCTCATTTATGTCGCAACGTTTTTTATAATTGAATTCAATTGCAACTGCTTTTAGATTAGGAAACAGTTTGATTGATTTATACCCTAATTGATTGCACCAACTCAATTGAAATAATCCCAATACATCGCTCGTTGTTATTCTAATTCAGGTCAAGATCAGTAGAGACATGGTTTTCAGGACCTTCGTTCGAACCATGTTCACATTCTGATCAAGGTTGTATATCGAAAAATAAATCTTTTATCAATAGGCAAACTCCACCTCAAATAAGAGACTCAATTAATAACACATAGACCAAAAAAAAAGCCCAAATAGATGCATTGCTTCTTGCGATGATTTTGGCTATAAACCCATGGGTGTTTTGGAATAAGGAAAAATTGTGTTATTAGATGATGATTTAGTTAAATACTCAGCTATACTTTAAATAACACACATGATCCAAAATTGATCCAAATAGACGTATTGCTTCTTGCAATAATATTGGTTGTATGTCGGTGGATAATTTGGAATAAGCTAATTTTTGTGTTATTTAATGATAATTTCTCTGCTGAGAAAATACTCAGAGAATGACATACAAGTGCCAAAATTTACTAGAGTAAACAGAATTACAATTATAAAGTCGTGTTTATTAAGTTTTCTATCAAACATGACTAAATAGTTATATACTCTAGAAAGTGAATGAGTTATCTTATATACAGAAAATAAAACTTCTTATTGACGATATTAAATGTTTTCTTCATTACCTTAAAGTATTAAAACCGTTTTAGTACAAATGAAAATTTGGAACAATACGAAATTAAAAAAATGGTAATGTTCGGAAATATAAAGTTAAATTTGTCGATAAAAAACTTCATATATAAGTTATAAAAAAAGATTTCTTTAAAGATTCTTTAAAAGGATTAATGGCACTATGTTTAAAAGTTTTGAATAGATATTAAGGATGCAACTTAAGAATTTTTCATAAGATTATAAGTTGCACAAAGAAAATAATATCTATGTAACTAAAGGGTCTCAATAAAAGTATTATCAAATTGTGATCAAATCAAATGTTGATAAATCAGACTATACGAGTTCTGTGGGAGTAAAACAGAAATACAAAATGTCTTAAAGAATAAGGATTAATACTCCTCATCGAAATCAAAAGCAATAAAGTCTAAGTATTTTGTATATGCCTTATAAGCGTTAAATATGTTGATATATGATCATAAAGTTATTGTGTTGTATAACAACATATTCAAGAAAAATACTTAGTATTTATAAGATCTTTTACGAAATCTTAAAAGGACTTATAGCAAATGAAAGAATAATACTCAAATATCAGAATTTGGAAAAGTTTTGAGATCATACCAAATCTGATTCCAGATGCATAAAGATGTCACTCTAATGAACTCAGTTTTGAGATCATTCAAGTTATATTATGACAATAAAGGTGCTATGCATAATACTAGAAAAGGTTGAAATATTAATTTCCTAAAAAGGAGAGAGTAAATACATAACATACAATAAGTACAAGTTCGTATTCACAAAGTCTTGTGAAAAATGTGGGAGCCTGATTTTGTGGAAATGTATGTTCTGTGTAATTTGCAACAAGTCATAATATATGCAACTTACATATCTCAATATACTGGAAATTAAATAAGTTATCTAGTAACCCAAAAGAAAGGATGAAAGATAGAACATATGACAGTACAAACTTCGTATTCACGAGCTTTGTGAAAAATGTGGGAGTCTGATTTTGAGGAAACATATGTTCTATGTGACTTGCAACAAGTTATGATTTATATGCAAGCGACACCTCCTTCTTTAAAATTTTGACCTCACTAAAGTAGCGATGACCCATTCGAAAATAGGCACGCATAATTACATTCTCGTGTAATTTCTGAACTATATGACCAAAATCTAATTCATGTCATTCAGAAAGTATTTGGTACTATGATTTTCATTGATAAAGCCACAAAGGAACTGTGGTGATTGTCGTCTAAGTCCTGTGCTGGTATGACTGATGGATCGAATTGTTTAAGAAATACAAAAATAAAGATAGACAAGTTAAAGTAATCTGCAGATTCACAGACACGTGTAATCAAATGGATCACACTTGTCCATGTGGGAGATTGTTGGAATTGAGACATCAATTCCAATAAATAAAGTTTGGACTACGTGCTATATGATTACTACGTGTCACATACTGTCACCTAATATTACGAGTAATATGTGGATATGCCAAATAAAGTGATTAACTAATATACATTGGCATTATACGTATTTCACTAAGATTTTGGGCACGAATGCATATAAAACTTAAGTAAATTAATTATAATTGTTAATGGACAAATTATGATTAATTATACTATATATTGATGTTAGGGTAAAGTCAGAAATATTGTTTGGGCCAAGCCCAACTCAAATTGGATCAAAGCCCAAGCAAAACAACACAAACGCAAGTCTATTGCGGCCGCAATGGAATGGGAGAGACCTGGCAAAAAATCTTCTGATTTTCAGAAGATTTATTGCGGCCGCAAGAGACCTATTCCAAGATAGATTTTGGCTGCTTAGATTTATAGTTATCTTTTCTGATTGAATAATATAATTGTCGTACCAAGTTCGTAGGATTATTCATAGAAGTGAATATTAGAATTTGGAAAAGAATTGGAGAGAATATAATTTCAAATATTTGATGAATATATGATAATTAATTTAGGAATCTTTCCAAAATACATTAACGTCTCTATAAATAACGTTGGGTCAGCACCCATTTATAACGTTGGTTGAAAAGACATTTCTCGGTTATCGACATAGGGCACATGTGTTGTGCATAGCCTCACTTCCCACTCCATTTTTTAAAAGAGATACTCCATTGTTCCGTTCGTGGCATTGAAGAAAGGATAGGCACCGGGATAAAACAAATGGGTCGCTTACGCCCAACGACACGCTTCCGTACTTCCACCACAAAAGGTGCTCCGTTGAAAGGATGATTGTACAAGGGAGACCATAGGGATGGAAGGTAAGTACCACTTCCGCTCGATTAATTATTTCACTCACGTCGCAATGGTGTTATTCAAATTAATTGTTTGCAATTGCTTTAGATTAAGGAACGATTTTTTCTTGTAATGATACCCAAATTGAATTGCACCAATTGATTTACATCCAACATCATGGATATTGAGGATTAAGATAACGCCTCATGTAAATAATGGCAGGGGCTTGCGCATGACCAGGACTTAGAAATCCATGACCTCATTGGTAAAAATAAACAAAACTCAGACGATTGCGTGCACCCAAGTCACAATAAGAAATCATGCTCGTTTGTGGTGACATGTCCTCTTTTTCCAAAATGCCTTCTCAATCCAAAATATCAATGGTTGAAAGGGGCACAAGAAAAGGCGCCGACACAAGGCGTCACATTCAACCTCGAACACCTTGTCGAAATTTGGTAAGGACAACACTGGACATTCGTGAGCAGGCTTTTGAGTTGCTCAAACTTCTTCAGAGCCTCCTCGGTCCAAGAAAAGTTCTTACCTTTGAACAAATTAGAGGAAATAAACAAAAAAAGTAATTACTAAGTAGCAAAGTGAGAATTCAATGAATTCTAAAAGTAACTAATTTCATTCAATAATTAATGATTGCTACAAATGACTAGAGTTCTTTATATAGGCAACAAGTGTCTTGATTCCAAAATAAGAAATAATCGTAACTAAGGAATTCATAGACTTGGCAACAAATCATCGAAATCAGGACCCGACAACCACACAAAACCAGATAGGGTATAGGAAAAACAACGAACAAAATGATTAGAGTCTCGAATCAGGGAACAAATCAACGGATAAATCGTTGCCATGTCGATGAGCGAGTTTAAGGCAGTACAGTTAGGGGTGTAAACGGATCGGATACTATCCGACTTTATCCGTATTCGTATCCGAGAAACAGCGGATACGGATATTCGGATACGGATATTTTTCGAATACGGATACGGATAAGGTTACTGTTTTGAATATCAAATCGGATACGAATACGGATACGGATAAATATCCGTATTCGAACATTTTTTTAGCGGATATCCGAATAAGGTGTAGAAGTATTTTTCGAACAATCTTGTAGTTGACAAATTTTGCGACTAATGTAGAAGTATTTTGAGTTGGAATACCTTAAATTGAACTTGATATGCAGTAAACTAAGAATATTGTAAATGGTGACTACTGATGTGTGTTTACAGTAGGCACTGTTCTACACAATTAAGATATAATCTAATTGCTAATAAGTGTTGTTGTTAATTACTAGAAATGGTTTCAAGTATCATTGATTAAGGATTAATTTAATGACACCTTATACAAGAAATGATTTCAAGGATCATTATCCGATATATTATTTTTCGCACTCGCATCCGTCCGACATCCGATCCGTATTCGATAACTGATTAATATCCGATTCGTATCTATATCCGAAACTTTTCGTATCCGTATCCGTATTCGAAAAATTATAACGGATACGAATACGGTAAAATCATTATCCGTCCGTATCCGATCCGTTTACACCCCTAAATACAGTCGAGTGCCTCAGCGTGTCAACCAAATTGATTGTGCAACTATGCTCCGCAAGAGAGAGAGATTAGAGTGACAGAAAGGTTAGGTGACACGAGAAAGAAGAAAGAGGAAATGGAATAAAGAGCGGCGCATGAGCGGCTAGAATTTTGTTCTCCTTAATTTTTCCATCGAAAATCGCTGCAATCCTATAAATTTCAAATCCGCAGAATTACTTAACGAAATAACGAAACAAACGAGACGAAAGGACCTATTTCGTGCATGAACCGTTTCTTTTAGAAAAACACAAATAAGTTTATTATTGCGAACCGTCTCGTTTACCAGAGGAAACATAAACACATTTCGTTAGCCGTTTCATTAACTTTTAACGGAACGACATAACGTTGAAACAGTTTCCGTTGACACCCCTACATGCAATGCAAGTCAACACGACAACACCAAATGATAAGATAATAATATGGACTGATATGTAAATTTAATCTTTGCAGAATTGCCATGTGATGCCAGCAAATACAAGCACATTTTCCTGATATTATATGTGATCGATATCCACATCCACATCATATGCAACGTGATATTATATTTGATCGATATCCACATGACATGCTACTTGAGGATTTAAATTATTACTATGTACATCAATTAATAAAATATATCAAGCACATGCATGTGCGAATATCATGGAGTGTCAATCAGCCGATTTTTTTAATATTAAAATTTAATAAATAAATTATAATTTGAAAGAAAGATGACTCTAAAATTTCGATAAATATTAGTGTTGTCAGTGTTGTCAATGCAGATTTTTGATTCGTCTAGATTTTGCGGCAATCTGTTCGTTAAACTTTTGTTTGATCGATTTTTTATTAATAATAATATTAATAATTTAATTCGTGTGTTAGATTATATTTAGATAATTTTTGTAACAACTTCGATTACACTCGTCAGTATTGCAATTCATTTTATTATCGTCGCAAGCCATCGAGCTATAGATATTCGAGTCTACTTTCATCGCGTCGAGACAAATTTGTGATCGAAGAAACGAACGATTCAAAATTGAATCTGATGCAAACTCATGATAAATATTACTAATTAAGACATAATTAGAAGATGGTGTCAAATTTGAGATGCACGTTTTTCCACTACAAATCAGACTCGACATGTAAAAGTATACTCGGATATCTACAGTTTATAGCTTGAGACATTAAAAGAACTAATTACAGCCCCGATGAGCGACATTAAAAAAACTAATTACTCGGATACCTAAATCTAACCTAAATAATGAATCTAATTATTAATATTTTTATTAATAAAAGAATCAATCAAACAAAAGTTAATCGAATTGGTTCCGATAGTTGGGACTGTAATTTAGTTTTTTTTATCATTGCAAGTCATATCTAATTATTAATATTTTTATTAATATGTACATTCCTCCAATCGCAAATCAGACTCGACGCAGTGGAAGTAGACTCGGATATCTATAGCTCGATGACTTGTGACGATAAAAAAACTTAATTACGGTTTCGACAAGCACAACTGAATTTGTTACAAGAACTTACATAAATACAACCCAACTCATGAATTGAAATATTAATATTTTTAATAATAAAATATTCACGTACAAAAGTTGAATTATTTTTATAACTGTCCTAAAAAAAATAAAGAATGACATTTATAATCATGAATTCAAATCTTTGACAATAATGACTCCATTTTTAAATCTTCACGTTCGCATGTTAACATCTAGACGCATGTTTAGTTTCAATTTCTAAGCGCCTTTTGAATGCATGAGTGTAAATAACACGTCTAAATGTAAATGATAAAATAGAGTTATTATGATCAAATATTCGAATTCAGAGTCATAGATGTTATCTTTATTTTTTTAGGTTAGTTATAGAAATAATTCATATTTAAGTCAAAAATCAAACGGACGGAACGTCAATTTAGTTTTTCTCTGAACGGTGCTTGAAATATCGGTCTTTTCTATTTTTCGAGCTTTTCAAATACTCTTTATATTTTAAAATAATTTATTTATTTAATTTTTAATAATAAAAAAACCAGCAATCAGTTCACCGAGGCAACCCGATCAATCAAACTAGCTCCAGATATTCTGCGCTTTTTTATTATTAAATTCGGCATTATTAGACCACGCGATTCATGCTCCATAGATGAGATTCAATGCGGCAGGATAGCATGCATAATCAATGTCTCTTGTACGAGTGTACGACACACTGATAAGTGTTTTTTTTTAATATTTTAATTAAGACATTAAGTCTTGTTATTGAAATGCATTGAAATTAACATCAAATATTTTAACTAAAACAGTTCGTATTAATTAGAGTAGGGTTTTAATAACGGGCCGGGTCGGGTACCCGTGGATCCGATCCGTCCGAATCCACGGATCTACGGGTACGACGGGGCGGGTAAGCACGGGTCCGAACCCAAAACCTCCAACCCGACTCGTGATAAACCTGGGCGGGTAGGTTCCGAGAGGGTCCAGGCGGGTCGGACATGGGTCGGATCCGTCCAACTTTTCGAATTTTTTTAATTTTATGATTTTTTTCGATTTTTTTTTTAATTTTCGAATTTAAAACTGCACATTAATTTAATATATATATATATATATATTTCCGATTTTTTTTAATTTTTTTTTAATTTTTTTGAATTTTTTTTGTATTTTTTTGAAATTTTTTGAATTTTTGCACGGATCTACGGGTCGAGCACGGGGTGCTCTAGGGACAGGTCAGGCACAAGTATACATGGGTTTGAGAGGTTTGGGGCCAACTCAACCCGTGCTAGATCCGTGGATTCGGGATCCACGAGTCGGGTCGGATCCGGACACGAACACGGATCGGACACAGGCGGGTCCGCGGGTGGATAGACCCGCCCAGATTTTTTTTAAACCCTAAATTAGAGTAATTAAGAATCATCTAAAATAATGTACGTAAATTTTTGTCACAGATGAATGAATACCATATAATACCAATATATGCTGCATATATTTGTTGGTTTTCTGAGTGACACGTCACACAAAAGTATTACAATTATATCTTTGAATTTCGAATTAGAACGGATAATTTATGCATAAAATTTTATAAATTATTTTACATTATTTTATATGCATAAAATTTGTGAATTATTTTATGAAAAATGTATGAGTTATATACATGTGATATGAAAATAATTATATAAATTATATGAGTTATATACATGCGAGCTATATAAACTATATACGAGTGATATGAAGAATATAAACTAATATGATTTATAATATATGATGTGAAAATAATATGATTTATATAAATATTTTACAATATTAAATTTAATGTGATACAGAAATACATACAACATGAAATATTTTATATGTAAAGTATGAAAATATATACATCTTGATATTCATACATTTAGTAAATGACTTTTGATATTCATACAATTAATAAAAATGAGGATAATTGATAAAACATTAAATATAATAGTAAAGATATAATTAATACAAATATATTAATATGCCAAATAATTCTCTATTTAATTCATGTGGCAAGCGTGACGCAAAAGAATTTAGCAAATTTCAAACTTCTACATAGAAATGGTAAAAGAAATAAACGATCCAAATTAAAGTGTCGGCGTGTCCTTAAAACCGACACGTTGAGACACACCAATCTTTATCCTATTTTAGATTTTAGATATGTTAATTCATAGTAGGCGCATAATCCTTTTGACACATGCTCTGATGCTCCTCAGAGTGAATTGATTAAAGATACAATATTTTTAAGCAAGGTTATTGTACTTTACAAACCGCGATTTGTGGCTGTGGATGGTTGAATTTCTTATCAAAATTATTTTGTTGCAAAAAATTCAAAATTCAAAGACCCACTATTACAAAACGCATAATTTGCAAAATATAATAGTGTTGCTCATTTTTTGTCTAAAAGTAAAGATACAATCTTTAGCCATGTTGTCCAAAATTAACAAGACCATATGAGCCGTACAAAAACCTTTACATCTGAATTTAGTATTCTTAATTTCTATTTATTTATGAATTGAAAGTTAAAACAATGTGTAATATTAATTAACTCCTCCGTACAAAATAAAAATTAAATTCTATTTTGTTGCGGTACAGATGTTAAATGATTATTGGAATTATTAACATAAATCAATTAGTTTCTCAGATATTTGATTCGACCAACCCAGCAAATATAGTCTTTCTTCAGACTAATCCGAAATTCACAGAAGAGAAGGAAAAAGTGTAGCTTTCATATTTTTATTATTATTTTAAATAAATAAAATGTATGTAATATATCCGAAAAGGACAAGCATGTGTTGAATTCTACGACTCAAGGCATAACTTGGATCAGTTTAAATTTTAAAACGCACGATCCAAAATTGAAGGTCAATTGAAGAAATGAAAGGTGGAGGTGTGGACGTTTCAACATAACTAATTTTAATTAAATTCATTCCACTTGCAAATTTAATTTGATTTATTAATTATTACTATTAATATAGAGTCATAGAAGTGGACTATTTGATTTGTAATTTTAAGCCTTTAGATTTTAAATTATTTATAATAAATATAAATCTGACAATAAATTAGACGATCCAAAGTTATAAAACACAGTTCGGATCCCATTACTCCGTTACCAGTATGGAGCCAATGCCTAATTGCGAGGATACTGGCGAATTCGCTTGTGTTACATATTATTAATGCATTAGCACCATGTTTTTGTATTGAACCATGTTCTTGTATTGAAGTTACATAAATTATGGTGCATGCGTATGCATCGATGTACTTGCACATCTGAATCCTCCGATTACATCGAGATTCAATGCGCATGAACCTTCACGACTCGATATGCAGCGGAGAATTTAGATGCACAAACATGATGCATGAACAAGCACCACAATTTTGCTAAAAATATAAATAAAAAACAGAGAGATGCAATATTCCAATGTCGGTTCAATTCTTGGAAACTTGATATTTTCCAGACAAGGCGATCCTTTCCATAAGGAAGTGTTGCCCCACATGTCAGTCAACCGAAGGCTGATCATTTGATACACCGGATGCAGTCAATATTTCCCAGAGGTATGACTTTCCAAATCGATCAGTCTTCCTCTTCCGATTTTTTAATATGAGAAATATTTTTTTCTTTCTATTTATAATTTAATCATAATTATTATATTTCTAATTTTTAAAAAATCGGCTTCCTCTCAGCCCCTTGAGCGACTATAAAATAAAGTCGCCACTTCTCTTTCCATCCCAAATTCATTTCTCTCTATACCAAAACACATCAATTGTTCATCCTCTTCATTCTCTCTTTCTTTACCATATACATTGTAAACAATCAAGATGTGGTTCCATGGATTGTGCGATTGCGTGACCGGGAAGAACAAGGAGGCATGGAAGAACGGGAAGATCGCCGGTTCGGTAGTGTTGATGAAGAAGAATGTACTCGATGTCAACGATTACACTGCGTCTCTGCTCGATGGGGTCCACGAGTTGCTTGGGAAAGGGGTCACCTTCCAACTCGTCTCCTCCACGCACACTGATCCCGGTAAGCACCTCTCACTCGTTCTCTCTAGTCTAATCTAAGTGACACCTGATTCTGATTTGGTACAGAGTTGAATCTTCTTCGTTTTGTTGTCACTTGATCGTTTTGCTTTGTCGTTGATCAAAGTTCAAAAACCGTACGTACGAATAAAGGCGAGAAACTGCTTTTCAATGTTAGTAGCTTTTGTGTGCTGGCAGCCTGGCACGGAACGAGATCTTCTACCGCGCATTACCGTCATTGTACGTGCTGGACAAAAAATTTCAGTCTTTAATTTGTATCAAAATTCGTGCAAAGCTAACTTATAATATTAGATCCTCTGAATCAAATCTGGACCGTCCGTAGCTGACAGTGCAGTAAATCTGAGTCGTCCATCGGTGCTGCGTGGTAGAAGAGTCGGGTCCGGCTGGCACTGGGCATCTATGCTATATTGGTTAATAACTTTTTTTCGAATTAAGGACATTATTTTGGAAGATAGGAATACTTATGATTGCGGCCGTGATGTATTTTTTATTTTATTTATTTAATGGATAAGTTTAACGTACATTTTACTTAAGACTTTATGGTATTCAATATCTGTTTTTTTTTGAGAAAAAGTATTCATTAATATCTTAAAAATTTTTCTTTAGATAAAACTGTACATATTTTAATATTAAATTGTAGATATGATTTTTTCAGTAATTATGTAATTTAAATTGATTTAAGAATTGTTTGGAAATTCAATATAAAACAACTGAAATTTTACTATTAAAATTTTAAATATTGTACTAATTGATTAATATATTTAAATTGACATAAATTGAATAAAAGTGCTATTTTAAAAAGTATAAAATATATTTACTGTTTACTTTTGTAATTTAATAAAATTTCTCCAGAAAATAAATTAATGTACAGTTGTACACAAAAGTTGGGTATATACTACATTTATTTTTATTTTTTATTTTTTGTGTAGATTTATTCTTGGATAGCGTTCTGTACTACTGTGTGTTAAAGTTGACCAGGGAGCGAATAGCTTGGTAGTCTTGTTCTATGAATCTAAACTAATTATTTTTTTCCTTTTTGGAAAAGATAATGCCATTAGACCTAATCATGCCTATGCACTTAATTAGCCAAAAAGTTAGCAACCAACTGGATTTAGACCTCATCCAATAAATGGTATTTTATTATTAATTAAATTAAAGGTCCATTCAACAGAGTCCGTATCTATCTGCTGTTATTCTTGAAATAACAGCCTTTTGTTATTTTCTGATTCGACCATCAGATTTAGATGCAGATAAATGAACGATACAGTTGAACTGCACGAAATCCAATATATAATATATTTTATTTATTAAATTAAAAATATACGGTCAGATTAGAAGATAACATGCCTCTTTTATTCTCGAAATAACAGAAATGAATTCCCATTCAACTAACTGCAGGCGGAGCTATAGAAGCTCAGGCTCTTGGACTTATAGTAGCGCTTCAGACGTAATCAATGGTTTTGTTGGAAAAGTTCAAAAGACGGAAACTACGAAGCTCCTAGCCAAAATGGGACAAATATGTTAGTTTGCGAAAAGCAAAACACTTAAAACACATGCATTTGAAATTAGACCTTGACTTTAGACTTTAGTATCAATTTTCTTTAAATACAAAAGATATCATTGTGTGTTAATGATTGGCTCTTGTCAGTTGTCATCGTTTGGTTTTTTTTTCTATGCTGCACAAGTGCGGATGCGAGTATCGTATCCGATACGAGTGCGGTGATACGATAATTTTAAAAAATCTTAAATACAAATACGGTTAAATATATATTAAATTTTAATTAAAAAATAATTTAATACATTAAAAAATATATAAGTAAATATATATAATAAAAATTATTATTATACACAAGAGAGAATAAGATGCCGAAATAATATGTCTTTCGATGTGAAGTGGTTTCAACCTCACGAAAACGTGAGGAAGCAACAACTAAAAAATGCATTCTGATTATCACATGAAGTATCGCACGAGAATCGATAGAATATGAATGCGATGAGTATCATTCGAAATAACACCGATTTTTTTAAATTCCAGCTTGCATAATATAAGAAATAAGACTGCAAACTGATTGGATTTGTCACAGTATTTTTTTAATGCTTAGTTGAAACTAATAACTGTTCAAAGCTTTCTTTATTACATCACATGGGTGAGCTTGCGAGTTGTGACAAGTGGCAGCCAGCTTTCCACTTGGCTTTTAAATAGAATTAAATTGATCTGATATATAGATAATAGAAGCGTTGGTACCAATACTGAAGTCAAAATGCTATATCACCCTAGCTTTAAATAGCCACGTGTTGTCTACTGCCTACGGGCTTTCCACTTGTGCGAGATTCGAAAAAATGTCGGGTCGTTTTGGAGATTTTATATACAACCTTTTTTGATATTTTTGATATACAACCTTTTTTGATATTTTGTCTGTTGGCAAAGTGTTCTCTCTCTCAGAGAAATAAAGAAGTGTATTCTTGAGCTTCAAGTATTGGGAAGAATTAAGAGGATTTTTATTTAGATTTTGCTCTTCATGTTCCGATTTTGTTTTTTTTTCATGGAAGCTGATGGATCTTTCTTTATTTTTTTAAAAAGGAGAGTCCAAACTTCAAGTATCAGGAAGAATTAAGAGGATTAATCTAACAAATTGAGAAGCAGAAATTGTTGGACAATTTTAACCATCTTAAACAAGAGTCGACATTCGGGCACAAACTTCTCATTCGATCAAAATTGTTTAAAAGTGCAGATGCGATAAGTGCTAATAACTACACAATAATTCTTATAATTATTTAGGATTCTTACTTGTCAAGGTTGGTTTGGTCCTATGTGTTGTATTACTCGTCAATTATTACCATGCGCTTGGATTACAAGCTGCATAAGCAGCCATGACAAAATTTCGCTTTCAGATTTGCGATAAGAATTAAATCCAATCAGTACAGTCAAATCAAAAGACCAAAACAGTAACCAGACTAAATATATATATTTTTTTTTCGGGAAGAACACTATCCATATCAGGAATTAGTTCTATCGATGAAATGTGGTGCCATATCAGTTGATAGAGAATGAATATTCTGAAGTTATTGTCTAATAGGGGACCCCAAGTTATGAGAGATTTTTATGGAAAACGTGTTTATACTTGAAAGCACTCCATCCAAAATTAACAGTCAACATTGGTCATTTGATTCATTTCCCTCTTATAGACATCAACAAAAGAAATTGAATTTTCTGATTATGTTCAATGATTGTAAAATTTTGGGGTCATGTGATCCTCATTTATTTTATCAGAAAATTGCAAAATTACGGTTTCTTATTCTTATATAATGTCAATAACTCCAAAATTTACACAATGTTGTGGTTTCTACTGTTATTTCCAGCTACTGGTAAAGGAAAGGTGGGATCGGCAGCCAGCCCGGAGGAGTGGGTGACAACAATGACAACAGTGTCAGCCGGTGAGTCGAAGTTCAAGATAAGCTTTGAATGGGATGAGAGTCAGGGGATTCCTGGTGCTGTCATTGTCAAAAACAATCACCACGCCGAGTTTTATCTCAAGACGCTCACTCTCGAGGGCGTCCCGGGGAAGGGAAAGCTGCATTTTGTATGCAATTCCTGGATTTACCCCCATTACAGTTATGATCGCATCTTCTTCACTAATGAGGTAGGTCTTAATTTTCCTTTATAAAAAGCGACTTAAATTTCTGTTAATTAGTTTATGAATATTTTCTTTATCTTTATTTTTTGGTTCTTAGGGTAGTTCTATGTTTTGTTAAGTATTGAAGGTTATATCTCATTTTCCTAATCAATAATTGTCTCTGCCCACCAATTAAAAAAATTAAAGGAAATTTTCCTTTTTCCCGGACAATTTTAAGTGTCCTACAACACCCGTGGTATGTCTGCAACAATATTCTTTTTTTTTTTTTGAACAATGTTCGTCATCACTGGTCAATATCTAATTAATGTGCCTACTTGTCACATAAATTGCTGCATTATAAGTAACTGAGAAGATCAAACATTAATATATAACACTTTATTGTATATCCAATTAGTAGGATCCTTCATAATTTTTATTTTTCTGAAAGATCTTAATCTAATTTTATCCAATTTGGGGCATCTTCTTCACATTTCATGTTGACATCTTAGTGAAGTATATTTCTAACCTAGTGTTGGTGTTCATTAATTAATCATATTTTAGGAAGTATAAAAATCTTGATATATAGAATTGATAAATTTAGTCTTGGTGTTCAACTCTTCATTAGTTCCTTCTGTCTTGTCTAGCCTTGAAATCTTTCATGTACAAAGAACTTTACAACAACAACAAACAACAAAACCTTTAGTCTCAAAAAAATTGGGATAGGCTAAAAATGAAATCCAATCTGAATGAAATCTATTAAGTTTCATTTTCATAGGATGACTAGAATGGGAGCCTATTATTTGAGTTTGGAGCCGGCTATGTTGAAAATAAAAATTTATATATCAATGTTGATTAAAAAAATTCTAGCAATTGTAGGAAGCTAGATATCTTGACCCCAAATCCTTGTGGGATCGAGGGATGGTATGCTGATGGGAATTTGATAAAGTATTGTTGTAGAATTTGTAATCTGTCTATTTTATTCTATGGGCCCCAGAAGTGGCTACAGACAGGGATCATTACTTTTTTGCTAATCATATTACTTTTGCGAATGGGAGCTTGGTAAAGCTGTCGTCTTGTGACCAGGAGGTCACGGATTCGAGTCGTAAAAACCTCTTGCAAAAATACAAAAATGTTGCGCACAAAGACCTTAAGCGGGAGCTACGTGCACCGGGCTACAATTTTTTTATATTTAATAAGTATTTAAATCAAATTGGTTATTCATAATTTTGAAACACGAATTTGAACTTCCAATATCATTTTTTATATCAATTTAAAATATAATTTAAATTAATGGGTTGGTTACCCAGTTCAATCTGTTAAATATTAATTGTGTCTTTGTGGGTCTCACACACATGGAAATTTGTAATTGAATAACTTCATTAATTAATATAATATTAAATACTACCTATTATTTTACATGATTGTTAATCGAGTAGCCATGTGGGATTGTAATAACTCATAATTATATAACTCAGTAAATTTTGAGAGCTACCTAGTACCTACTATATATTTTTTTCTTTCGAGTGGCAACGACCTATTTTGATGTATACTTCTATTTTTGAAGGCTAGATATCAAACTGCCATCTAATACTATATATTTTAACGAAGAAACAATACATGGTTTCATTTTTTCTTACATAAAAAGACAGAGGAAACAATTAAAGCAAATATCAAACAAAAACACACACCAGCCTACATAAAAGTCCTATTCTCATATGCAGACTGCCTCTCGTTTAGTCTAGTAGATAATCACTGTCCCATGTATGAACGATAACATGTCCGAAATTAGATAAGTAAATTTCTCATGGATATTTGAAGTTGGAAGTTTTGAGTCCAACTTTTTTTCCTGAAAGGTCATATCCTAATGTAACTTGCATAATCTTGGTTATATTGAACTTGCAAACTGCACTAACAGTTAAAGTTTGTACCATGACCAGTACTGTAGTTCTGCTGAACCACTAAAAGGAAAAGTTAAAAATCTATCTTATAAATGTATATGTATTCACTTACAGACATTCCTGCCAAGTAAAATGCCAAAGGCATTGGTTCCATACAGACAGCAAGAGCTCATCAATCTCAGGGGCGATGATGTCCCAGGCCCGCTAAAGGAGAGCGATCGAGTCTATGGCTATGCTGTCTACAATGACCTAGGTGACCCCGACAAGGGTAAGGATCATGAACGTCCAGTTCTTGGTGGGTCAGAGCACCCCTATCCTCGCCGTGGCCGTACCAGTCGCCACCCAACAAAAAAAGGTCTGCTTATAACATGACACTATCTTTTTTTTCTTTCATATATATTGAATGTAACTTGTCCTTTTAATGTTGCACTAGTCAAGAATCTAGATTTATACTAGTATGTGATGTCTTTCTGAATCCATGGTTCTCAATACATACCAGTACCATTGTGACACCTGTTTAGACCAGCAAAATATGAAAATCCAGGTAATTTCATCAGTCAATAGCGTCAGTTTCATGTATATCACAACGAGAGAAGAACACTTAATTGCAAAATATTGACCAATTTTGATTCTAGATTCTACTTTGTAATTTGTATATACGAACATAAACTACTTGTCATGCTAGAATTTCTTAAATCCTTGCTATATTTGAGCAGATCCAAAATCTGAGAGCAGGCAAGGTGTGCTGCAAAGTCTAGACATCTATGTTCCACGTGATGAGCGATTTGGCCACCTGAAGTTGTCTGACTTTCTTGCGTATTCCTTAAAATCAATTGGACAATCTCTCTTCCCAGGGCTCAAAGCAGTATTTGATCTGACACCAAATGAGTTCGACTCGTTTGAGGATACGTTGGACCTTTATGAAGGGGGGATACCGCTACCTCACCCACAGATGCTGGAGAATCTGCGCCAGAGTATTCCATTTGAATTCATCAAGGAATGGTTTCGTAGCGATGGGGCTCATGTCTTCCGACTTCCTAAGCCGCAAGTTCTCAAAGGTAACGATTACCCTTTAATTGATGCTTAATTTGAATTTAAGTTGTATATTTCAGGAACATTGATTTTAGATAGTGGGGGTGCTTTTGCTTAAGATATGGGCACCAGTGCCAGTGAGATTTGAGATTTTTTTAGTCTGAGATGGATAGCATACTTTGGTTTTAAAAATGCTTTTGTTTTTTAATAGAAAATGAAAGCAATAGGGAATTCTCCTACTTTAAAAAAAAAAAATTTAAGCTTTAAGCTCTGTTGAGAAGAATCCTAAATAAGACTTCTGAAGCATTTTGTTGATTGACGTTATTTAACATTTGTGTCCATGCCCAGAGGATACATTTTCTTGGAGGACAGATGAAGAATTTGGGCGTGAAATGCTTGCTGGCGTGAACCCGGTGGTCATTAGACGTCTCCAGGTACGCCATTTATACCTATATTTAGGCTACTTCCTTCTTATGTAATGGAACTACAGAAACTCATTTAGTGTTGTGAAAATAATTGAAATATTATCTACTCAGGAATTCCCTCCGACTAGTAACCTTGATCCAATGGTATATGGCAACCAAATGAGTACAATTAAGGAGGAGCACATTCTAGAGAACCTCGAAGGATTCACAGTGCTTAAGGTAATTAAAATATTTAATTAACAAAGAGAGGGGCATACTACAAGAATTACAATTTAAATACAAAATCAAACATGAAATTCTCTTTTATGAATTTCAATTTTTGGTATAGGATTCTTTAGTCATCCATATTATTTTTTTTTGTCTTTGCAACTTATTTTGGGTCTTATTTGCCAGGCACTTAGGGCAAATAGGTTATTCATACTGGACCATCATGATGCCTTCATGCCTTACCTACCAAGAATAAATGCATTGAAAGGAAACTTCATCTATGCAAGCAGAACACTTTTATTCCTAAAAGATGATGGCACACTCAAGCCAATCGCCATTGAGCTGAGCTTACCCCATCCAGATGGATTGCAACATGGCGCAGTAAGCAATGTTTACAAGCCATCAACAGAGGGAGTGGATGGTTCTATTTGGCAGTTGGCCAAGGCCTATGCAGCTGTCAACGACTCTGGATATCACCAACTTATCAGCCATTGGTGTGTTTTAAGCTTATACTATTTCAGTAATTGCAATTACAGTTCGTTGTTAGAATTTGTCCCGTACGAATAAAATCAGTCACAAAAATATTGCAATTAAAATAATCATGTTCATCTTATTTTTCAGGCTGAACACTCATGCAGTGATAGAACCATTCATCATAGCCACACATAGGCAGCTGAGCGTAACTCACCCAATACACAAGCTCATGAGCCCACATTACCGTGACACAATGAATATCAATGCGTTGGCTCGCCAAACACTTATCAATGCTGGTGGCATATTTGAATCTACTGTTTTTCCTCAGAAGTATGCCCTAACCATGTCATCTGATGTATACAAGAGTTGGAAACTAACAGAGCAAGGCCTACCTGATGATCTAATCAAGAGGTATGGCATTTGAAGCCACTTTTGATTACAATAAAACTAAGTAATAGAAGTACATATATACATATTGTTTCTTGATTTCTTTGCTTGAAACCATGATTTATGTATTTTATGGAGTAAATTGGGGATTAATGAAGTTCTAAATCTTAACTGGAAATTTTGACAATGTATATTTGTCCACTATTATGAGAATGTAAACCTAACTAACATAAATGACATGTATAAAAAAAAATACAATTTTTGTGAGGTTGTATATACAATGATGCCAATTACATTGTTATGTCTTCTGTAGAGGAGTTGCGGTGGAAGACCCTTCAAGCCCTCACAAGGTTTGCTTACTAATCAAGGACTATCCATATGCAGTTGACGGTCTTGCCGTATGGTCAGCAATTGAATCATGGGTTAGCGAGTACTGTTCACTTTACTACCCGCACGACTCCGTTCTAAAATCCGACACAGAGCTTCAAGCCTGGTGGAAGGAGATTCGAGAGGTTGGTCATGGTGACAAGAAGGACGGGGATTGGTGGCCCAAGATGGAAACAGTCAAGGAACTAACCAAGACTTGTACTACCATAATATGGGTTGCCTCGGCTCTACATGCAGCTGTTAATTTCGGACAGTACCCATATGCCGGTTACCTGCCAAACCGCCCGACTGTTAGTCGTCAACCAATGCCTGAACCAGGAACAGCGACATATGAAGAGTTGAAGGAAAACCCTGATAAGGTGTTTCTGAAGACCATAACAAGTCAGTTACAAACTATATTAGGAATTTCGTTGATTGAGATACTGTCTCGACATTCATCGGATGAAATTTATCTTGGGCAACGTGATACACCCGAATGGACAGCTGACGAGAATGCACTAGATGCGTTTGACCGATTTAGCGAGAGATTGATTGGAATAGAGGAGAAGATAAAGAGTTTGAATGTGGATCCGACTTTGAAGAATCGAAATGGACCAGTAAAATTTCCATATACATTATTGTACCCGAATACTTCAGATACCAGTAAGACTGGTGGTTTGGTTCCGAAGGGAATACCAAATAGCGTGTCTATATGAGAGGTAATTTGTGTTTACTATTTAGTTCATTTTATGTGTGATTGATTTGTATGCAGTAATTTATTGTTGAGTATTTATTTGTGGTGGTTAGCTAATAAGCGTGTATTAGGTACACAAGCTTGTTAATGGAAATAAAATGTTTTTTCTTTTTTTGCTTTGAAGGTTTATTTGTGAATAATTTTGTATTGATAAAAGTAAAGAGTTAATTTGTAGTATGCTATGTTTAAACTATTGAGGAGTTGAAAACTGTAATTATTAATTGTTATCGTGTAAAAAACCTTATCCAATTGTACGTGTCATCAATCGATTGCAGTGATAAAAGATGTGAAAAAAAGAAAATTGAATAGCTTATTAGAAGCACACATATAGTGTTTAAAGGAATGAAAATTAAACAATATGCTATTGGGTTGAAATTAAGGCCCAAATACTCGGCCCTTAAAATAAAAATGCAGCCTGTATCAAAGCAGCTACTATCTACAGATTGGTTGGAAACTTGGAATAATACCATACAATCATACAAAGTCAAACCGTCCATTCTATGTTTCTCTGTTTACCTGAACAAAGCCTCTGTAAATATTCCTTGCTCTACTGTTTTTAAGGGAAGAAAATAACACTTCAATTAGATTTTGTTTTGTAGTTTGTTTAACAGATAAATAGAATCCATCCAACAGTTTTACTTTTGAAATATTACGGGATTATAATGTCTTATATAAGAAAATACTTTCATTGAAAGCCATGTTACCCGAATACTTGACGGTACCTTGCCGTAGTGTTGTACCAGACGGGCGGGCGGGCGGGTTTGGGCAACGGGTCGGACGGGGGGCGGGTGAGACGGGTGACGGGTCGACGGGTTGGACGGGTTACGACGGACGGGTTGGGACGGGTGGGTTTGGGAAGAGTGACCCAAACCCGCCCTTAGACCCGTCGGGTCAAACGGGTAGGGCGGGCGGGCGGGCGGGACGGGCGGGCACGGGTTTTTTTTAAATATTTGAAATAACTCCAAAAAACTCAAAAAATTGAAATAACTCCAAAAAAATCTTAAAAAATTCACAAAAAATCTAAAAAAATCATATTTGAAAAAGTACAAATGAATTTAATTTTTTTTATAAAAAAATTTGTTTTTTCAAACTCGTAAATCCAAAATAATTCAAAGACATATAAGTTTTTTTAAATCCGAATATAAAAAAAGTGAATAAAAATATACAACTATTTTAGTTAACTATTTTTATTACAAACAAAAGTATACAACTATTTTAGTTAACTATTTTTATTACAAACAAAAGTATACAACTATTTTAGTTAACTATTTTATTACAAACAAAAGTATACAACTATTTTTTTTTAAAGAAATAAAAATTAGTGAATAAAAAATATGAACAATAAAACATTTTAAATAATTTTAAGTAAATTATTTTAAAAAAAAGTTACTCTCCTCCTTTATCCGGGCTTGAGACCGGCTATGTTACCGTGTTAAAAAAATAACATAGGCGGAGTTCTAACTTTTTTTTTGTTAGTAAAGATTTAAACTAAGTATAAAAATGTTTAATAATTAGAAAAAAAATTAAAGAGTGCATATATTTCATACCGAAACTACATTTCTAGATTGCGGAATCTCATATACCAATGCTCGTTCTCTTCTTCGGGATCGCATTCATCATCCGAATCATTATCCGTGATGCCGGTACTCTCTTGAGTATCAACACCGGATGAACTTGCTTCGATTTCTTTATATTGGATTCGTTCTTCCGCATCAATCCAATCTTTTAAGCATACGAGACGCTAAAAAACCGTTGGCCCCAACTTGCTCCTTTTATTGATAAGAAAAAATAAGTGAAAAATTAATAATTAGAAAAATAAATAACAATTAAAAATAAAACATGTACCTTTTATCGGAAAGAATCCTATTTGCCGAACTAAAACAAGATTCGGAAGGCACGGTTGATATGGGAATGGCGAATATGTCGCGGGCCATCATAGATAGAGTTGGAAAAATGTTTGCATTTTTCTTCCAATAATCTAGAACGTCGACTCCCTCCGGCGCCCCCGGTAATGCAAGATAGCTTTGTAATTCATTTGTGTTAATTGGCATCGCATTCTCCTCGTCATCTAACTCGAGTAACAATGCACTTCGGCTACTAGACCTATTAAGAATTAAAAAAATATATATAGTAAATAAAATATGAGTTTTTAAGTTGTAACAAAATAATAAGTTATAAAAAAACATGAATTTTAAAAATATATACCTCATTGTGTTACTCGTAGAGGGCATAGGTTGTGCGGCATTCCGTCGAGTGTTGTATTGGGTAAACATTTCTTCAACCAAAGCTCGTATTTGGGGCTCCTCGTTTCCTCTAGGTAAACCTAAATAAGACTTGTATTTTCGTAGCATTCTTTCCGTGTAATACATCTTGTATGTCGGATGGAGGATATTTGCAATAATTGTCACGTTTGGTACTTCTTCCCAATATTTTAGAAATTTCTCCCTCATAGCCTCTACGATTGGAGCGAGAGATTGATCGGTAGTTTCTATACCTACATAAATAAGTACAAGATTAATTGGAAACTATTTTAAAAAAAATCGAATTTAAAAAATATATATAAGTATATAAAAAATTTCGAACTAAAATATGTACCTTTCATCTCGTCGTACACTTTGGCGATGAATAAGAGGTGGTGAAGCAACTCATGCGCGGTCGGTGTATACGAGCAAGACAACTTAACGGTTGCCTTGAAAAAAGCTTCAAGAAAGTTCATTAATAGATGTAATTGGTTCCACTCACCCATGGAAAGCATCAAAGTCAATCCTTCGGGCGAGGAACTCAAAGATTCATCGATAGCATCTCGGTAATTAAGACATCGAGCTAACATTCTATAAGTTGAATTCCAACGGGTATCTACATCCCATGGCACGCTTAACTTACTCAAATTTAACCTTTGACATAAAGCATGAAATTGTTGTTTTCTTACATTATTAGAATAAATATGGTTGAGACTATCTTTAAATTTCTTAATCAAAGCTTCTACACCGGGCGTTTTAAGTCCTGCCTTTACCGTGAGGTTGAGGATATGACAAGTACATTTTTGGTGAAATATTGCCCCATCCATAATTGGGTTTAGGGCACGGATCAAATATTCTACTGATTTAATATTATTACTAGCGTTACCAAAAGAAATGGAAGAAATTTTATTTTCTAAATCATTTTTCAAATTATATTCTCTTAAAACACCCATAATTGCTTGATAAATTACTTCCGCGGTGTGCGGGTAATCTATTACACGAAAACTTATTACTCTTTTTTGTAAAACCCAAGAGTCATCTATATAATGTGCGGTAATACAAGAATAAGAAAGACCATGCTTACCGGCGGTCCAAATATCGGATGTGAGTGCAACCTTGAATGGTGCGGTTGCAAATATAACTTGCAATTCATTCTTACGCTCGAGAAATTGCCTTTTAATTTCTTTGGCCATTTTTCTATAATGGAATCTTTTGTACAATGGTTGACCGCAACCCCTAATTATTAAACGGGCAAAACTCAAACAAGCACCCATTCTAATTGGTTGTTCCTTGTGGGCAATATACCGGGCAAACTCACTCAAAATTCTTTTTTCGTCGTATCTTTGGTGAGTTCTTGTACCATCCGTATTAATTAAGGTTTGTACATGACTACAGTCCGCATGTTCTTGTGGTTCTTCTTTAGCATGAATATGTTTTTCGACATGTCTACTAAATGTGCTAGTACCATTTGAGCTAGTATAAACATATTCGGCGTTACAATTGCGTACCTTACATCTTGCGCTTACCAAATTTTCGTTCTCATCGAGTGTCATCTCATAGAAACGCCAAAATGGCTTGTTGTATTTTGCTCTCTTTCTTTTCTTTGCCTCCGGCAGTGTGTCACTTCCCGAGTCTACTCGAATTTCGGTACTGGAAGTGTTGGCATCAACGATTGAGCTAGAACCACCCATTCCACTTGAAAAGTTATACATCGGAGAGGATTGAGGATAATAATTGAGGTCTTGTGGAAATTGTGGTGATGGTTGGTAATATGGAGGTGATACGAAATTTGTGTTTTGTTGAAAATTGGGATTATGTGGATAAGTAGGAGGAAATTTGGATTATGTGGATAAGTAGGAGGGAAATTGGGATTTTGTGAAAAACTGGTTGGAGGGCCAAAAATAGATTCGCCTAATCGTTGACCAATATCTTCAGCGGTTGGCTCAAATGTGTTTTGAGGGTTGTTGTTGGATGGAGATGCCATTTTTCACTATAACAAAAAAATACGAATTAAAAAAATAAATAAAAAAATTCGAATACAAAAAAACCGAATATAAAAATGCTATACAAATAATAAAAAAAATTATATTGTGAAAAGAAAAATTATGCAAACTTTTTGAGTTAACTATTGTTATTACAAATGTAAGTATACAACTATTTTTTTAAAAGAAACAAAAAATCCGAATTTAAAAAAATGCTATTGCAATAAAAAAGAATTGTAAATTATGCAACTATTTAAGAAATAAATTATATTATGAAATTATATTACAATTATGCAATTATTTTTCATTATACAAATGAAGAAAAATAAATTATGCAACTATTTTAGATGAAAAAAGATTGATGAATTATGCAACCATAAAAAAAATTATGCAACTATATTATGAAAAATAAATTATGCAACTAAAAAAATAAATAATTAGATTAGAATTTCATACCTTCGATTTTTGCAAGGATACCGGAAAGATGTTGGATTTTCGGCTATCTTGTGCAATAACTAAATAACTAAATGTAACTAAATAACTAATATAACTATTTTTTTTGGATATTTTTTGAAATAAAAGAATTAAACTAAATATAAAAAATATTTCTAGAGCTTTAGAATTTGAGAGATTGAATGTAGAGAGTATGAGAGATTGAGAATATGATAGATTGTTTGTGTGGAAATAAGTTGTGATATTATGGGTGTATTTATAGGGTTAAAAAGTGGGGGTTTAAAAAAATTCAAATTTTTTTGAATTTTGACCGTTGGCGGAACGGGCGGGCGGGCGGGCGGGTCAAACGGGCGGGTCGGGTCGGGCGGGTCGGGTCGGGCGGGTCGGGTAGACGGGCGGGTCGGGTCGGGTAGACGGGTCGGGCGGGGCGGGTCAAACGGGCGGGTCGGGTCGGGTAGACGGGTCGGGCGGGACGGGTTCTGACACGGGTTTAGAACGGGCGGGTTTAAACGGGCGATTTTTCAAGGGCGCCACCCAAACCCGCCGTTGACCCGCACCCGCGACCCGTCCGGGTTTCAACGGGTTTGGTCAACGGGCGGGTTGGGCGGGTAAAAGGCGCGGGCGGGGCGGGACGGGC